>RJWM01008382.1:0-73137 GCA_004363535.1 Dasyprocta punctata | reverse complement strand
CTCCCTGTGTCCTGTCTCCCACCCAGGACACAGCATGATGGACACCTTGGCCGTGGCCCTGCGTGTGGCAGAGGAGGCCGTCGAGGAGGCCATCTCCAAGGCGGAGGCCCATGGGGACAGCCTGGTAGGCCTTCTGTGGGGTGGGGTGGGGGTCCCAGCAGCAGGCAGCCAAGGGGCCAGGGTCCCAGCCGCTGTCCCTAGGGCAGCGTTGACCATGTCTCTGCCCCCTCGCCCTGCAGGACAAGCAGAATGAGGCCACGTACCTGCGGGACCACCGCGAGGAGCTCACTGAGGAGCTAGCTGCCACCATCCTGCAGAAGGTAGGGTGCGGCCGGGGCCTGGGCGGCTTGGGGGCGGAGCCTGTGGCCAGGACCGGCCGAGGCAGAGGAGCGGCCATGGGCTGCGGGCCTGGGCGCAGCTCTGACCACAGGCTCCAGCAGCTCTTGCGGCCCCAGGGTTCTTCTGAGGATCAGTGGGCAGCACACCCATGGGCTGGCAGTGGGCCCTTGTTAGACAGAAGCGGCATCCGCCTTAGACAAGGGTTAGAGTCGGCCCTCGAGTCTGCAGACTTGGCCAGCCAGGGAGGACGATATCCAACAGAAACATCCCAGAAAGTTCCAAGAAGCAAAACCCACGTTTGGCATGTGCTGAGCCCCAGCTGGGTGCACGTGGGTGAACAGGCAGAGACCTGCCTGCCTCTGCTCCTCACAGTCCTCTGTCCCTCAGGGCTGTTCCCGAATCTCACCCATGTGCGGGTCTGAGCTGTGTGTGGGCTGCCCTGCTGCTCTTCCCCAAGTGTCAGCAGTGCCGGGCGCCTGCTGGGGTCCAGTGGGGTCAGCCAGGCCAGCATCCAGGCGCCCACGAAGGGTGTGGCTTGCAAGATGTGGCATGCCCCATGCACCCGGGCACACAGTGTGTGCTTGAGGGGCTGCTCACGGGCTGCAGCCCCTGGGACAGGCTGTCCCTGCCGCCCTCTGTGCCCTGGGGCCTCCAAGTGACCATGTCCATCTCCCACCCCAGATCATAAGGAAACAGAAGGGCAGGAGCGAGCAGCACAGGGACGAGGAGCCCGAGTGGACACAGCCACGGGGCTGCAGTGCGAAGGCCAAGGACGAGGGCAGCGAGGCAGCCCCGGTGGGCCGGCGGGCGCCCACAGCACTCTGGGTGAGTCTCACAGCCCATGCAGAGATGGGGCCCCGCGTGGGTGGGGCCGGAGGGACTGCGGGTGGGCACAGCGGGTGCAGAGGAGCAGAGAGCACACCAGCGAGGACGGGGACGGGGCTTCCTGCCGCGCCAGGTCTGGAGAACCAGGACAAGATGCCGAGTTGTATTACCCAAGAGCTGCGCTGAGTCCCGAGACAGTGGCTCCACACGGGCCACCCGTGCTCACAGTGCAGACGCAAGCAGGTGGCCCCCGCCGCCTCCGCCCCCAGGGCTCCCCTGCGCAGACAGTCAGGACGGGCCACCCTGGTACAGGGCCAGCGGGAGCCGGGGTCACAGCACTGACCCTGCACGGTAACCCTGGGGTCCCAGGGCCAGGCAGGGGTTGTGGCCGTGGGACTCAGTGGCCCAGGCCCACTGAGCCAGGGATCAGGCAGGCGGAGCCCTGGGGTCTGAGCTGCCACTCCCGGGAAGGAGGGCATGGCCTGGATGGCTCCATGGCCCCGACAACCATTCCTAAACGAGGGTGAGAAGATTTGGCCCGAGGACAGCTCTGAAGATCCCGCACCCTGGGGCCCAGTGCTCCCCCTGCCTGCACCCACTTCTGTGGAAGAAGTCCACGCTCTCCTCCTGTGTGGATCAAGGCTGCCCAGGGTTTCCCACACGTGGGACTTCGCTGTCCCCCTGGGGCTTAGGGGCCTGGCCAGGACTGCTGAGGTGTCAGGACTTGAGCAGGGCGGGCCTGATCACAGCTACCCCTCGGTCGGTCGGCCCCTGGGCCCAGGCCGCGTGCTGCGGGGCTCCGGGTGGGGAGGGTCAGGCCAGGCACTGGTCTGCCCGTCTGCAGTTTCCTCTCCCCCAAGGCGGCGCAGGCATTGCCTCCCTCTCTGTCCGAGCGTTGTCTGGATAGAGAAGAGCTCGGCCCAGGACAGGAACACAGAGATGCAGGGACGCGGGCCGCAGCCTGGCTGTGGGTCCACCGGCCGAGCCTCACCTGGGACCTCAGAGAACGCGGAGCCCCCTTGCTGCCCTCTGCTCCCCCCAGATCGGCACCTGCACCCTGCCCGAGCCCACGCACCGGATCCCGGCTTAGAGCTCCCTGGTGCAGCCCCTTCGTGGTGTCTCAAGAAGGCTTCCCGCCCACCCACGGGGGCCGGGCCTGTGGCCTCCTCTTTCCTCCACAGCCTCCAGGGACCCGCAGCTCGGGAAACAGCCCGCAGAACCCCAAACCCGCAGAACCTCAAATGGTCCAAACCCCAAACTGCAGAACCCCCCAGTTCACAGAACCTGAAACCTGCAGGCTGGGGCCAGGCTCCACCGCAGACCTCAGACCGGACCCCCCTCCTCAGCCGGGCCCCTCGCCCACCCCAGCCTGACGTCCCCTTGAGTCCCGCCCGGGTGCGGTCGCTGCGCTGGGCGGGTGTGAAGTGGGGATCCTGCAGGATGCTGTGCGGGGCGCTGGGCGCACATCTCTGCGTGGTCTCTCGAGTCATTTGGCGATGCTACCGTGAGGGCAGTGACCTGTGCCCGAGGACCCCGAGGGCCCGGCTGGCTGTGTCCTGTGGCCCCTGCTCCCTCAGCTTTGCTCCGAGTCTCCGTCGTTTCCTCCACGCCGTGCTCTCTCCCCTGAGCGGCCACAGTTCATCTTGGTGTGACTGCTGGGCCAGGCTCCGGTCTCCGCCTGACACTGACTCCAGCACCGATGCAGCTGCGGCTCGGCTCTGGCCCCGTGTGCCCCCTGCAGCCCTGCCCTCAGTCCCGGAGGCCGCGGCCACTCTTCCCGCTCTGCCTCTCAGGCTCCCTCAGCAATCGCAGCACCGCGGGACGGGGTCCGGGGGAGCGCGGGGGAGGGGGATGTGTCGCCGGGCAGCAGGGCCCGTTCGCAGGCGCCCACTTCCTGCCGGGCCTCCTTCCGGCCCTGAACGATGGGAAGTGGGGCTCGGCCTGGTTGAGTCCTCCAGATCCCACTGGCAAGAGGAGCAGCTGGCACTGACCCAGGCCGGGCCCCATCGTCAGCGCTCTAGGGTCACAGGGGTGCGCCAGAGCCGTCGTGCAAGGTTTTGCGGTGGCACTGCCATGCCAGCCCCCTGGCCGAGGTCCCCACCATTGCCACGCTGGGCAGCCACAGCCCTGTGTCTTCCGTGTCCCCCCCAGGTGGCCCCCCCAGGTGAGAAGAAAAGCTGGGGCTGTGCAGGGCAGGAGGGCGGCCCAGGGGCCGCAGCAGGGAGCGTGCACAGGACTCGGTGTCCCCTGGCTTCCCAGCCCACAAGCTGGCACTGCTGCACCTGAAGCTGGGCTGTGGCGCCATCTGCTGGGCTCTGTGCCCTCCGCAGGGCCCGGAGTGGGTCGCAGCTTCTCAGGCTGGAGGCTGAGGCCCCGGGCAGTCTGCGCTCGCCGGGGCACTGCTTCTCCTGGTGGGGAGCAGGGTTCCCCACCAGGGCCAGAGCAGCCCGCTGCCCCCTGCACCCCAAGGGCACAAATCCCAGCTTCCTGATGGTCCAGGAGGGGCTGGGTCTTTGCTCCCCTTTGAAGGGGTGGGGAGGAGGTCTGTCCCACAAGCAGACGTGTGTCCCCCCATGAGGTAGACCCTGAGCCCCTGCACGGAAAAACTGAAATACTGTGTTAGCACGGAGTCAGCGACCTCCATCAGCTCCTTCAGAAGCCGGAGGAGAGACGGTTCCTGTGCGGCTGAGACGCCACACACCCGCCACGAGCCCTTCAGGTCGCACTGGGTCCCGGAGCGAAGGAGGAGATGCCAGGGGGTGCCAGCACTCAGCCCGTGCTGGCCTGGCGCCCCCAGTGCAGCTGTGGTCCCTGGGTACAGCATGTGTGGCTGTCACTCACCGATTATACACCAGAAGTTGCGGGGAAAAACTTCAGGCCCCCTGAAGACCCACCTCCAGCTGTCCCCAAGCCCCGTGTGTGCCCGGCAGTGGCATTGGTCCTGCCACCCCCCATTCACAGGACACAGCCCTCGCCGGCTCCGCAGTCCAGTGGGGGCCCCAGGAGGACAGTAAGGGCAGAGCGTGGAGGAAGCCAGAACCCCGCCTGGCGTGTGGCGTGTGGGGGGCATGGGCGGCAGTGTCCCTCAGTGTACCCCACTGGAAATGAATGTGGTGGTCACTGAGTCCCACGAGCTGCTGCTGAGGGAGCTCATCGCCCCGGGCCAAGCTGACCATCGCGTGACCACTGCATCGAGAGGTGGGAAGGAGGCCAGTTGCGCTCTCTCCTTGTGGGCAGCCTGGGAACACAGCTCACAGGCCCCGAGTTGGCTCCCCAAGCCTGGCTTCTTCCGGTGCCACCGCAGCCTCGCCAGCAAAGCCAGCTGGCCGCCTGCGTCCGAGGACCCCAGGCCCTGGACCCGTCTGTCTCTGCTTAGGCCGTTATGCCCCACGCCCAGCTGCCAGGGCCTCACCCAGGATCCAGCTGGAACACAACACTGCCACTTGCACGTCCAGAGCGGACACCGCCGTGTGCCCCTGGTGTGCCGTTCCCCAAGCTGCCCCAACTGCGCCTCTGCTGTGGCGCAGCGCGAGGCCAAGCACCCAGATCCGTCAGGGATCCGTGGCCACGGTGTCCAGAGGCGACGTCAAGGCCACGACAGCTGGCCTGGGGACCACGTCCGCACCCATGACCTGCGCCCAGCCCTCCAGTCCTGAGCACCCTTGGTGGCAGAGGAAGGGCTGCTGGTGACCGGAGTCAGCAGGGAGCCCTGGCCAGTGGCTTTCCAGACTTCCTCCCCAGCGCCGTAGGGTGGAGAGATTAAAGCAGCCACCCAGGAGGAAGATGCGGTGCCGTCGTTCCGCGGCAGAGGCAGAGACTGGGGTTTTATGCGGATAAAGCTCCACGTGCCAGACATGCGTTCCCCGATGGCTTTCCCGCGTCTGAGCCCGGCTGTGGCTGCTTCTCCCTAGGCGATGTGCTTGCTCTGCCTTCTCTGACTCGGACGTAAATGGGAAGCCACCTCATGACCGCCGGCCGCGGGGTGATGACTCCGTGTGCTCGCCCGTGCGTCGCCACGCCTGCGCTGTGGGGCCGTTTATGCGGCGGCGCCCGCAGGAGCCACCGTTGCTCACACCTCCTTGGTGCATCGGCGAGTGCCCCGCCTGGCACCAGCTCATCCTTGCCCACTCTTCTCACCTCTTCTCTCCGCAGAGGTCGCAGTCAGCATTCATATTCCCTGGAGGAGACGCCGGAAAGACCGTTTCCATGGAGGCTGGGGCGAGGCAGCGTCCCGGGCAGCCATGCGCCCTGCCCAGCTGGAAGAGCGTGGACGGGCTGGACGGCACAGGTGAGGGCTACGCTCTGGGGCCTCTGGGCTGCCCGGTGGGGGTGGCCTGCGCCCTGAGTGTGCAGAGTGTGCCCTGGTGGGGCGGCTGGAGCACAGCCCACAGCCGAAAGCCTCCTCGTCCTCCTCATGGGGCAGCTCAGATCCTTTGTTGAGTTGGCGACAGGGCCCTGTTCTTGTGCCTTAAAATCATCCCATGGCCCACCTTGGCCCTCAGCTCCACACAGACCAGGAGGCAGTGTCCGACATAGCCAGGGCCACCGAGCCAGCCCTGGGGACCTGCAGCCCCCCAAGGCGCACGGTCCCAGCACACCCTGAAGAGTGTCCTTTCTGAAACCCGGTGTGACTCAGGTCACACATGGCCATACCAGGCGGAGCGAGCATTCAGGTGCTTCACGTGGCAGTTTTCTCTCCAGTGCCCCCCGGTCATGAAGGGGCAGAGGTGTCTGCAGCTGGATGCCACATTCGGCCAGCAGACGAGGGGAGAGCCGGGGAGGCAGCTCCCCAGCACCCAGAAAGAACCACACCCCAGGCCTCCGTCTGTAGGCAGAGATAGTCCAGGGCCCCAGGCTGTCCAGGGAGGGTTCCCGGCGCTGGCCTGCCCTGCCCGCACCTGGTACGCAGGGGCCACGTAAGGAAGCCAGGCTCACACGCGGGTCCGTCTCATGCCACGCAGTGTCGGATCCAGACCCCTTTCCATAGCAACAAGGACGGGCAGCAAGATGGCCATCCCGGAGTGAGCCCTCAGAGCCTGCTGGCTTCCCGCCCTGCGAGGACGGCTATGGGAGTCAGCAGCTATCTAAGCATCACACAGACACCGGAAACATCCAGTATTTCTAACTGCGGCTCGAGATTTCCCAGGAGGGACTGTGCCTCGCTGACCCTCGGTGCCGGGGCCGGGCACCGCCGTGATGCTGGAGCACACGGTGTGCTCTTTATGTGCGTGGCTCGGATTTTTGTTTTAACACGCGGGTTTTATTTTCCAAATTTCTCTTTAAATGCATTTTCAAATTGCTCTTTCCCCTGCTGCCCAGCACATTCGTACTCATTCACCCCTTCGTTCCTCACAGTCCTTCCCCACAGAGAAAGGACTCTCAGGTGCCACACGACCCCGAGAGTCTCATAAACTAGATCTCCCCTGCGCAGAACCTCCAGCCGCCGAGATTCCCGTCACACACTGCACCCGCACCCACGCCTGCTTCGCTCCTCCCCCTGGCATTGCCAGGCACTGCGGCCACCGTGCTCGGCAGAGGAGGGCGTGGTGGGCAGCAGGGTCCCGGCTAAGACAGGCAAAGTAGCGCCTCAGAGCTCGAACCTACAGAGCAAAGCATCTCAGGGCGTTGCAAACGCTTCCACAAGACGGGCCGAGTCAAGCGTGGCTCGCCCTGGATTGTCGGCACATCTCATGGATCTGCAAAGGGGTTTTCTCTTGGCCCTGGGGATTAAACCCAGGGCCTCGGCATTGAGCTGCACCGCCAGGCCCTTTTAGTTTTTCATGTTCAGACCAGATCTCACTAAGTTGCTGAGTTGCCCAGACTGGGCTCCCACTTGCATCTTCCTGCCTCAGCCTTAGCATGTTGGGATTATAGTCATGCACCGTTGCACCTGGCTAGGAATTTTGTTTTCACATTTTTGTGCATAAATTTCTGTAAAAGTAGGCACTAATATCAACTGCATATAAACATGCACTTAACTCAATAGCATCACACACAAAAAGATTGTGCACAAACATTCTTGCATATCTCAGGATGAAGATTTAAAATAAAAAGCCACTTCAGTAGAAATTTCTGATTTTATGGGCAGTGTTCAGCCCTGGACATTCCAAAATGTCCCTCCCAACCCTAGAGTCTCGAAGGAAGCGTGACATTTAGCAGGAAGCGTGGTTCACAGAAGCATGGCTGTATCTCCTCTACCTCAGAGGGAACACGCAGGATGATCTGTTGGAGGTCAGGTCTGAAGGTCACAGCCCTGGGCTGCCTCTGCAGCTGCGTTTAGGCTGCAGCTGTCCCGGATCATGGCCCTGGGCAGCCGGGGGACACCGTGACCTGGGTCATACAGCAAGGTCCCCTCCGGCTCCACAGACCCGCAGCAGTTCCTGGGTGTCCCCAAAGGCACTTTCACTCCGTGGCCCTGAGATGGCTTCTGCTGTGGACTCAGCAGCTCTGAGTGTTGGGGAAACAGGTCAGAGCCCTGCGCTGGTCTCCAGGGTTCACCAAGCAGTGCCACACGACAGAGCCACAATCTGGACCGAGACGTGGCAGGGGCAGCTGGTCCAGGGCTCCTGCTGGATGAAGTCTCCCGTCTGCTCGGGCTGAGCGTCAGAGCCAGGAGTGTTTGTGAAGAAGGACAAGATTCTGCTGAGATAGAAGTAGCCGGTTTCCAGCTTCCGCAGAGGGCAGTGGCCCTGAGGTCCTTAAAAGGCAGGAGAGGGGAGCCGGAGGGCGGGGATCCCACCCGTGTGCACTGGGGTGGAGTCCGAGGACCATGTTTCCAACGTTCTAGGCACTGAGGCCCTCGGCCAGGGGCTTCCGGCTCAGCCTGTGGCCTGAGACTGCAGTGGGCTGGGCGGGTCCTGCCCTGAGCCCCTTGGTGTAGTGTTCAGTTGCCTTTTGTGCCTTTTGTGCCCAGGCTGGACGAGAGGAGCAGGTGAACAAGGCCCATGCCCCGGGGCCTCGAGGCTGGCAGAACAAAAACTTGGGGGCGGCTCGGAGAACCGTGCCGCTGGCTCCTTGGGCAGAAGCCGAGGTACGTCCCTACGGACACTGTCCAGGGCAGGTGCAGAAGATGCCAAGCGGCAGGCCCCTTGTCCCACTGAGCCCAAGGACCCTTCCTGGCTCCCTTCTGCGGGGCGCCCTCCCGGGGGTCAGCTCTGTGTTGCGGCTGTCTCTGGTTCCCCCAGAAGAGGGGTCTGATGTGGGGCCTGTGGCCTTGCGGCCTTCAGGACCATGATCCAGCAGACACAGTCAGGCAGAGGCAGCAGGAGGTACCTATCGCCCTGTCCCCAGGGAGCTCAGGGGGCCTAGTATGAGCATCTGGCCAGACTGGGCCCCCTGAACGAGCCGCTGGTAATGGGCAGCTCCAAGCGAGGAGGCTCCCGGGCTGAGAGGCCGGTTCCCCGGATGCAGGCTCTCGCTCAGACGGGACGGCTGGCAGAGGGTGAGGGCATGGCCTGGCACTCTAAGGGCTGTGCGGAAGTGGTGCTGCTGGCTGGGGAGGAGGCCACTTTCCTGCTTTCCCAGGGTGGACAGCAGCAGTCCGGGCTGGCCACCTTCCCAGGCGCGCGTCTGGGAGTGCGGCATGGCTGCGCAGTACTGGACAGTGACCGCAACAGCCACACCTGTGTCCTGCTGTGACCGTGCCAGAGGCTTGCCCGTGACCCAGTCCACGGCAGAAGGCAAAGGCAGCGAGGAGCCGCTGACTGGCACCGTGACCAGAGCTCTGCATTTCATCTTCCCGGTGACGGCCACGGAGTCACCCACACCACAGGCGGCAGGTGGGGAGGACTGGGCCTGCGCCCCGCCCTGGGTGCCGCAGAGCTCGGGTGGATCTCCCCGGAGGCACCAAGGTAGCTTCCCTGGCTGTGGGCACAGGAGCAGCTGGTGACTGTAAATCTGCTCAGAGCACCCTGCATTGCCACCAACAAACCAGCGAGGCATTTGCTGCCCTTCTCACCCAGAGGGGAACCTGTGGTGCCAGGGGTCACACAGCCGCGGTCAGTGGGGCTTCTTCGCAGGCCTTGGACGTCGAGACCTCGGCTCTTCCCATGGCACAAACTGGCTCGTCTGCCTCTAGGACAGAGACCTAGAGCCGACCCAGTCACCGCAGTCAGCCAGAACATACAGGGGTCACGGAGGAGGGGCAGAGTCTGCCGAGGGGCACGGGAAGACGTCCAGAAACGGGAAGAGGTGTCCAAGGGGTTGGGGTCACTGCGTGGTGCGGCAGAGACGGCTGACGCGCGAGGCAGCGGCCGGGACAGGTGGGCACCGGCCTGGCTGAGCTCCCCATCTCCGGACCCCGGGAGAGCCAGCTCCAGGCGCCCCGCCCCATGCCCCGGCGCATGGCCCGAGAAGTGTCTGTGGCTGCGTCCCCTGCGTCCACGGCTCTGAAACCGGCAGAGCGAGGCTGCGCTGTCTTAGTTCCTTCTCGGAAGGTAAAGGAGGAACAGCCACTCCAAGGCAGGCCGGGATGGCAGACAGGCTTCGCAGAGGAGGGACAGTCCACGGTGGACAGGGAGAAGCCAGCAAAGCCAGCCAGGGGGCTGAGAGCCCCTTCATATTCTGTCTAAACGACCAGGCTTAGGCAGTGCCAAGCCGAGCAGCGGATGGGTTTAGTAATCACACACCTCAGTCCTCACCCCAACCCCGGCGTCACATGTCCGGGACCCAGCCACCTCTGAGACAGCCCTCCCTGTGACTGCGGAGGCTTGGGGGTCACTGAGCACAGCCGGGACACGCGTGTACTCCATGATGGGGCAGGGGCGAGAACTGTGTGCCTAAAGAGCGTGAAGTGAGCCCCAGGCTTGGGTCCTACCCCCAGTCTGGACGCAGGGTCCCGGCAGGTTGGGGACAGTCCCTGCCATGTCCCCAAGCCTTCCTCACCCACCCACCCAGGCAACCTGAAGCCGGACGCTGCGCCCCGGTTCCCATGCCTACACGGCGCCCTCCCCGTCCCCGCTGTGGGCAGGAACTCTCCCTGGTGGCCTTAGCAGAGCATCCCGTCCGCACCCCAGCACACGGGCCACACCGGTGCCTGGCTGCCAGACACCCTGGTGCAGTGCAGGCCCCTCCAGACCACAGCCCCCCTGGACACTGCCGCCCGCCCTCCTGTGTCTGCTGGGGCAGAGGCCACCGAGGCGCAGGAAGAGGCCTCGCCTCAGCTCACCCCACATCCTCCTCTCGGTCGCGTGGAAAAGCCCACCCTCCAGGCCTCAGCCTGTCCAGATGGGGAGGGCCTGGAGCTATGGAGCCTTTCATGCCCGTCCCTGAGGCCTTGTGGGACATCAGGGAAAGTCCCGGGCGGAGGTGAGGTGGGCAGGGAAGGGGCGGAGTTATTCTTTATGACCGACCGGAAACTGAGGACTCGGAGGACAAACATGACCTGAAGCCAGACAGCCAGCCTGGGGGAAGGCGAGTCAATTCCTAGGGGAGCTGGGGGCCTCAGGGTCCTCTCTGACGAGAGCTGCACCCCAGCGGGGCCCCTCCTCTCCCCCTGCAGGGTCAGCTGGGGCGGGGACACTGGCCGACCCTCCCTCCCATATACAACAGTCCCTTGCGCCCCACCCCCAGGTGCAGCCCCAGTTCTCCAGAGCCCCGACGGGAACTGGGTGGCCCTGAAGGATGGCGTGGCGCCCCCTGTGCACCTGCTGGCCACACGGAAGAGCGCGACCCTGCGGGCCCTGGAGGCGGCATCCGGGCCGGCATCTGCATATGAGGAGCTGGGCTCCGACAGTGAGGAGGACTTCGACTGGAGCACAGCCTTGGGCGAGCTGTGCCTGCAGTCCCAGGGTGGCGACCAGGGACCCCCAGCCACGTCTCCCTCCCCGGGAGCCTCCCCCAACCCCGAGGCCATGGGCTCTGACTCTGAGTCCTCTGTCAGCTGCTCCCGGGACGCGAGGCACGGGGCCAGGCTCTCCTGGCCACCCAGGAAGGCCCCCTGGACCCCTGCCGCTAAGAGAGTGCACCTGCAGGGTGAGCTGGACGTGAACTTCAACCCGCAGGCTGCTGGCGGGAACACCTCGGACAGCAGCGAGCCTGAGGAGGCCCCCCACGCGGCGGACCGGCGGGCCAGGCGGTGGCGCAGGGCACGCCTGGACCCCGAGGAGCAGTCCTCCCCTGACTCCCACGCCCTGTACCCGCGCGTGCACCAGGTGAGACGCAAGACCTTTCCTGGGCGCAGCTACCCCACACGGGCCTGGGCGGCAGGGTTTGGAGTTCGACTTGGGTCTCGTCCTGTTCCAGGTCTTGCAGCTCAGCAGCCAGGGGCCCTGGCCAGGTCTCCTGCGTCCCCCTGCCTAGAGCTGAGGCGTAGGCTGCAGGGTGGTTTGCAGCTGTGGCTCCTGGGCACCTCCCAACATGAGGCCCAGGATTACAGCGGCGAGGGGAGAGATCCGGGGGCAGCCTTGGGCAGTACCTCCCAGGCCTCGGCTCCCCTATGGGAAGTGGACAGACGTGACCACCTCGCAGGACGCAGAGACAGGGACCGGCCAGGTGCAGAGCAGGGGCGGGAGACGCTCAGGGTGACATCGCAGGGCGGTGACTGGTGACCTGCACACACGTGTGATCTGTGGTTCAGCACAGCCCTCGGCACCCCCACAGCTCTGCTCAGCAGCGCGCACTGTGGAGCTAGAGACGTGGTCAGAGGCCTGAGTGCCCTGCGGGGAGACGCATGCCACCCACTCACACTCACGCATGCTCACACAGCGCACACTCACACTCACGCATGCACACCGCACACACACTCATGCATTCACAGCACACTCATACAGCACACACACTCATGCACTCGGTACACACTCGTCCTCACAGCACAGGCTCACACTCATGCACTCACACCACACACATTCATGCACTCACAGTGCACACTTATGCACTCGCACAGCACACACTCACACTCGTGCACTCACACCACACACATGGACTCACGGGGCACACACTCATGCACTCACAGCACACACACTCAGGCAGTCACACACCACACACTTACACGTGCACTCACAGGGCACACTCATGCACACCACAACTCACTCATGCACCCACACAGCACACACGCTCATGGACTCCCACACCACACACTCATTCATTCTCTCACACAGCACACACATGCACACCACACACTTGTGTGTTTACACAGCACACTCGTGCACTCACAGCGCACACTCGTGTGCTCACGCTCACACTGGTGCACACTCACACTGACACACACTCAAAAGCACTGAGACCGTTACACCTCACTTGCATGCTCACAGTCACACCGCACACTCACATATACACATGCACACACCCATACTCATGCATACTTACACACTCATACACATGCTCACACACTCATTCACAGACTCGCATTTACACTCACAGACACACTATCTCACACTAGCACATCACATGATTTACACTCACACAGACACACTATCTCACACCCGCACATCACATGAGAACACACTGGTGCGCTCACATGCACGACTCTTGTTGCGGTTTCCGTTAGCAGTGGCCTCCCTCTCAGGCGGCCCTCCTGTCCTCTGCCACCCTCTGCCCTTCATGTCTGTGCGGCCTCCAGTGCCTGCTGTGCCTTCCTGCAGCAGGTGTTCCAGACACAGGAGCAGTGTCCGTGGCCAGGCCAGGGAAGTGCCCCGTGGGGCCGTGTGGAAGCCCTGTCCACCTGGCATACATGTCTGCAGAGCCACCCCTTCCCCTGTCTGCACCACACCCCAGCCTGCACCCAAGGCTTGGGCGCCCTCCCCCATATCCAGTGTGGGGGTTAATATGGGGGACCTGGAAGCCCAGGGTAGCTGGGCACAAGAGGAGCTGGACTCACGAGCCGCAGAGTCTGACAGGGTCCCCACGGCGACGCTAGGGGAAGCAGGGACACCGCTGGGATTCCGCCGGGACCCCACTCACTGTCGCCCCCACGTGGATGGCTGTCCTGCCCTTGGCAGTGGGAAGGTGGAGGGCGGACACTGTCTTGGGGCTGGGGCTCCCCCAGGGAGGGCATCAGCCGGATCCCCATCCTGGGGGCCCTGGGAAACTGGCTGCAGGCTCAAGTCTCGGGATGCAGAATCAGGCCTGCTTCCTGCCTGACCGAATGACTCACGCTAGGAGAGGCCGATTTGGTCCCAGCTCTGGTCTCCCCCTCTGCAAGGCCTGAGGTCATTCAGTCAGCCTGGGGTGGTTAAGCGGCTAGGTCAGCCCAGCTACCGATCATGATTTTCCAGCTCTGGCAGAGACGTGGGGTGCTGGGCCCATGGGCGCTCCTAAGGGCCATCTGGGGGACCCCCTGGCAGTGTCCACACCTCCTGCTCATCACAGTGCCGTGGGACGTGCTCATGTTCTCGCATGGACTTCGCTAGGGAGAGGCACAGGCCCAGCCCCGGGAGCGGCCTCAGCCAGGGGCCATGCCCCCTCCCTTGCTGGGACAGGTGGCCCTGGGCAGCAGGAGCAGCAAACCCTGGCTCTTGCTCCTCCCTGCGTTTAGCCCAGTGCTTTTCTCTTCTCCAAACCAATCAATAACGTGATTTATGTAGACTGTTACTTAGTTTTTACTTACACAAATAAGTCAGAAACAAATGAACATAATGTAATGTAAAAACATTAAAGCATGCAGCTCAGTGCCTCTTTGACCGCACCCCAAGTCCCTGCTTTGGTCTCCCCAAGTGACCACAGTGTCCTTGGTGACCACCTTTGTGCACTGGTGTGCGTGGAAACAGTTCCAGCCGCACACAGTTTCAGCAGAGTTGGCACCGTGCTCCCAGCCGCTTTCTCCTCTCTGTCATGGAGCGGTGGCTGCAGGCACATGTCCCACCTGGTGCAGGGGGGCCCAGCAGGTGGCATCGCAGGTGGGCAGGAACAGGAGGAGTCTAGAGTGTGCGAGTGTCCAGGGCCGCGTAGGCTGGAGAGGAGCTCCAAGGTCTGCACCTGATCGTCACCTGTGGCCCTCAGACGCGCCCCCCTCACAGCGGTGGCATCCAGTGCCCCTGCTCCAGACCTGCCGTCCCACAGCGACAGCGACGGCTGCTGAAGGACTTGCAGGGCTTCCGTATTGTAGACGGCACAGCCGGCATCGTCGTGACAGGCCCTGCTGTAACCTGTGAGTGTGTGCGCGTGTGCATGAGTGTGTAAGCGTGTGAACATGCAGGTGTCACACGCTGGCAGCAGCAACACTGCTGGGCCGTTACATTTCAGACAGTTTTATCTAAGAAGAACACTTTAGTTAGCGCTGTCATAACTGCTACTGAGATTGAGCAATTTTTCCTGTGTAAGACTATTGGCATTTTCTCTTCTATGAAAAGCATATTTGTATTTTTCATCTGTTATTTTATTGGATTACTCATCTTTTTTTTTTTTTTTGCTGATTTTTAGGAAGTAGTTTCATTTTCTAATTATATTACAAATTTTATTTCTTTGACGGTTACACATGAAAATCTTCTCAGTTTTTTCCTTACTTTTTCCTTTCTCACTTTCTTTCTCTGTTTTTCTTTCTCTTTTCAGCACTGAGGTTAGAATCCAGACCCTTTGTACTGAGCTACACATATTCAGCCGTTTTATCTTCTATTTTTTATGTTGAGACAGGGTGCCAGCTTGCACGGGCTGGTCTTGAACTCAAGATTCTCCTGACTCAACCTCTGGAGTTATAGAATTACAGACATCTCATATCACACTTGCCACTTTTGTCTTAACTTTAAATGCATCTTACTTGTAAGACTTTTTCTTATGAATAAGTCGTCAATTATTTACTTTAATACTTTTGTATCTTGTACCTTGTTCTGGAGGCCTTAAATCCTCAGCTGTAGAGTTTCCCTAATGCTCTTTGGTCTTCATCTTCTGTCTGGCACTTTAGTTTGTCTGTTCTTAACTTTTCCGGGTATGAGGTAAGATTCGAATTTTTTTTCAGATTAATGGTTTGTCACCAATCATGATTGAACATGCCCGCATGTCTGCCGGTTTCAGACCCCTTCTTTACCGTCCATTAGCTTCCTTTATCTCCGTCTTTTGCTTTCGGTTTCCGCTGTCAGAACCCCTGAGTGCACTGCCGCCGTCTGCTACTGGCCTGCCCGGAGCTGCATCTGGGTGGTTCTTGCACCATTTTGTAGTTCTCAATCCTTTACTCACTCATTCATTTTTTAAAAATCTGATCTTCAGCTTACAAAATACCTTTGTGAGCTGAAATTCCTCTAAACGCGTGCATCTGCCTGGGAGTAACTTGTATCTGAGCGGCACCGCGGCTTCTCGCACAGGAGCATGGTGCATAGCTCCACTGATTCACTTCAGTACAGTTTGATAGACTTCCTTCAAAGCTGTTATGCTCTTCTTGCTAAGTAATTTTTAATTATGGTATCCACTTTGCTGATACAGGTGATGGGATTTTTATCTTTCCGCTGGCATGCCCATGTTCACATTTTATAACCAGCACCTTTGGATTCTGGTGAGTGCCAGCCTCTCGGGTGACCTCCTGGCTGCCCGGTGGCAGTGAGGCTGTCGGCAGTCCGTGGCCCTCTGCCTGCTTCTTTTCATTGCTGATGCTCATTACCTCTCTCGTCTTCCACGCTGGCAGCAACCTGTGACCCACGCCGCTCTGAGAGCCTTGCTCTGGCCTCTGGGTGAGTCGGTCAGGAGCGTGGACTTCATTCCATCAGCTGCCCTTGGCATCCACTGGGGGCAACCACAGCAAAAACTTAATTTGTGCCTTAATGTTTCAAATTATATTAATATGTTTCTTAATTCTTGAATCATCCTTTCACTTTTTTCATAAGACATACCTGATGATGACTTCTTCCTATCCAAACTGTGCTCTGCTCTCTCGTTCCCTCTTCTCTGCTGTCCTGTTCAGCTTGGGATAAGGTTGCGCTGCGACTGGGCCTGGAGCTTCTATTCTGCGTCATTTGCTAGAACACTTTGTGTGACGTAACAGTTGTCCACAAATTGGGGAGGACGTGCATATGAAGTCACTCAGGCCGGCTGGGGCAGATCTGTGACCTTGTGTCAGTCTCTGCCTTCGTTATTGAACTATTTAGATGTGTGGTGCTTAAACCCACCTGCATGATTTGTAGTTTTACAGGAAATCATCCATTTCATCTAGATTTTCAAATTAATTGACATAATATTACACCTAATATTATCATGGTGTTTTTTTTTTAATTCTTCTACACTATAGTTAAGCACCCTCTCCATGTATAACGTTAGGTTCTCCCCCACCCCGTCTCTCTCTCCTTCTTGGACTTAGCAGTCTCACTATTTTCCTAGTATTTTCAAAGAAGCAGCTTCTAGTTTTGTTCATTAATATTAGGGATTTTTTGTTCGTTTCTTAGTTTACTAATTTCTGCTTTTATGTTTATTAATGCCATCTTTTTACTTTTTATTTTCATATATTTTCTTATCTATTCTAATACAGTGGTACCACAGTGCACAAACTTAATTTATTCCACGATTCTGGAAAAGATGGTGACATTGGTGTTCACGCAGAAAAGATAACTACAGTCGTGTTTTACACTCAATGCAAAGTTTGCAAACAAAAACAAAATTTTGCCAAATGCTTCTGCTTGTGAACCAAATTGTTTGCAAACAATAGCATTCATGAACCGAGGTCCCACTGTATATAAACTGTCCTAATAGTTAACATATTCCTAGCAAATTTTCCCTCAAAAACTTTTTTAATCCATGGGCAGTTTTTTTTTTTTAATCCATGGGCTTGGATATGCAGTGTACCCATTGTCAGGTTTTCTAAGTGGTGGATCATTTGCACCAATTAGGTCATTTTACTCTGATTAATAATCTTATTAAAAGGTGGATAACATTTTGCTTTGGTTTTGGTTTGGCTCTGTCACTAACTCTTAGCATGCATCCTGAGGAGCGATCACGGCGTGCGTGATTTATGTTGTTGGGAATCTGCGGAGATTGCTCGGGCACCTGAGCAGTGGCTGGGTCTGCGAGCGTTTCCCGCGCAGTCTCGGTTTCCTGGGGACAGAGCCCGCTGCGCGCTCCTCGGGGTCTGAGACAGATGCGGTCCTGCCCGTGAGCCTCCTGTTCGTTTACCTTCCCGCCTGTCCTCTGATTCCTGACTCCGCCCTTGTTTACTGCAGCTCTCCCCATCGTGGGGTTTTCTTGGTCACTCTCTCTTGGAGTCCGGCTGACCTTTGCGAGCTCCCTGGGACAGGGACATGCAGCACAATGTCCCTGTCACCTCGCTTTCCACCAGATGCGCCCCCTCGCTGTCCGTGATGGGCAGAGAAAGGCAGGGGGGAGCGGATGTCCTTCCCCACAGTCTCCGCTCGGTCACTCTGGACACGAGCCCCCGAGTGGTCTGCAGGGACAGACGCTGGGCACTCGGTGCCGCCCTGCCCCGGCCCCACGGACGGGATGCAGTCCTGGTCAGGACTCCTTGAACCAGCACGACGGGAGTCGGCTGGCTTCTGCGTTTCACGTTGAAGAGAAGCCTGAAGCCAGCCTGACTTTTCCTTCCCTCAGCACTCTCGTCTCCTCCTCGGTGCTTGTCAGACGTGCTGTTTCCCGACAGCAGACCTGTCTGCCCCACCTGCTGCACCCAACGTGGCGAGCGCTGCTCTGTGCGCCCAGGCGCTTTTTAAAGCCAGGCTCACTGCCTCCCGTCATCCTGGCGGTCACTTCTTCCAGACCACCCGTGACTGCAGGTCGAATCTCTGTCACCGGCCTCACCGTCCTCCCGCTTTGTTCTTGCCTTAGTCTCATTAGCAAGCCCCCGATTTTGGCGATCCTGCTGTGGCCGTCCCAGGCGCAGCTCCACTCCAGCTGCTGGGTTTTCAGCTCTTCTGCCCTCCTGGTCTTCCTATCCTGCCTAGTCTTTCCCTCTTCTGGTCTAAGTGCCAGTCTCGTCTACACCTCCTCAGGGAAACTTTGTTTTTACTCCCTCATCTGGACATAAAACCCCCTTCATACAGCGGATCCTAGCTGTGAGTACAACTCATGTTCTTTGCTACCAGTAGAAGCACTGCGGTATCTTTCCATGGGGTCCACTGTAACTGCAGTAGTCTGCGAAGTGGGGCTTGCTATCCCCACGCCGTGGCTTGCCCATGTCTGCCATATGCAAACCTTTCCACTCTGTGAGCTGTGGTCAGCTTCATCCCATTCTCTCTGCCCGGCTGTCTCTGAACAGATGGTAAAGACCCCACCACAATGCCAAGTAGGTGTGGAACGAAGGCACGAACGGGTAGAAACACCAAACACCCTGCATGCCTCACAGGGTTTGTTCAGCCCCGACCCCACATCACCGGCTGCCGTGTGGACCTTGAGCTCCCTGCACCCAGTGCAGGTGTCCCGGTGATGCTCTGGAACTGGGAGGGCCAGGAGCTAGGATGGGCACCTCCTCCCCAGATGCTTGCAGAGCCCCTGAGGAGGGCCGGGATGCTGTGTCCCTCTTTGGTGTAGGATGGGGAGCATTGATCTTTCTGAGCCAAGGCTTGAGGCTGAGGAGAGGAGGGGCCATGCTTCTCTGCCCACTCAGAAGGCAGAGAGGGCAACTACAAACGTATCCCCTGTCCCCTTCTGTGGCCAGGGGTGGAATGCAGACAGCTTCCCTCATTGCCTGGCAACAGGCCAACGCCCACTGCTCTTTAAATTGTGCATCTTCACCCTCCTCTGCCTCCACCCATGGTGTTGGGCAATCTGGGGTGCTGGGCTGGGAGACACCGATGGCCATCTGCTGGCTGAGTCGCCAGGACGACCGCAGGAGCAGCTCTTCCAGTTCCCCTGTGTTTCCTCTTCTGTGGTGCTTATTATCTAAACCTGTTTCTGGGGGAAAATTGCCCCCAGCTACCATCCCAGGGCCTAATTGTCCTTTAAAGCGCACTAAGTATCTTGCCACAGTGAGGGGCTCCTATTCTGTGTAACTCATTGTCTATAAACACTCCTTTAATATGCACATGCCTCACTCTGGAAATAATTTCAAGTGGTTAACATTAATATAAACAGAAAAAATAAAACTAGAATGTAATGATGAGAAAAATAGGACAAAGGTAAAAACAAACAAACAGGATAGAAGAGATAAGCTGAGGTCAAAAGGAATATATTTTCACAAGCAAATGCAAAGAGGTCCTGGTCACAGGCTGGAGTTTCCAGAAGACCAGAGAAGGAGAGTAAGCAAGCAGTCTCCTGAGTCATGGAAATAAGAACAGAATGAAATCCTGTTCCTCCGAGGGTGCTACTCTGGGAGCAGAGATCCAGGAGGAATTTAGCCCATGGGTCCATGCTGGTGCCCTTTCTGGTACTGTGGTGACCAACCTCAGTTCATCTTCTCAGAGCAGGAGGATTTATCTTGGCTCACGGTTTCAGGGGTTCAGTCCATGGTCGGCTGATGCTGTCAGACTGTGGTGAGGCAGTGTGTCGTGGAGGGGAGGCTGTGGCAGAGGAAGATGCTCGCCTCAGGTGGCCAGGAAGCAGAGACAGGAAGGGGCTGGCATCCCCATATCTTCTGCTCAGTGCCCCTGAGAACTGATGACCTTCCATGAGCCCCACCTCCTAAAGATGCACCTGCACTACACCGGCCTTTGGAAATGTTCACCATCCAAACCATGCCGGATCTTCGTGGGGAGGCCAGGGGCACAGCAGCTCCCCAGAATCTACTCTAGGACACCTGCTTCAGGGGCTGCTCCTCCTCCAGTCACCCAGGGCCAACCTATGCAGCACCCAACACAAGTTCAGTCTAGCCAGGCTGCACCAACTCCCACCGCTCCAGACTGCTCCAGGGTGAAGTTCGGGGCAGTGCAGGAGTGGGTGTCCCCTCCTGAGCCTCTTCCTGAGCACTTCATAGCCCTGACCAGTGCTGGGGGTGGCGGTAAGCTGAGTTGGGGGCTGGAGTGTAGATGGCGGCCGCCCAGGAAGCACACAGCCATGCAGTGGGGCAGCAGAACAGCCCCACATGGGGCCTGAAAGCACTCAGCGTCCGTTGTGCTTGAATTTCCTCGAGGATGGAACACAGGGTCCTTCTCCCTCCAGTGCTGACCAGATCCGTGAAGGCCTGGGCCTGTGCCTTCAGTGGCCGCTGAGGAGCGAGACAGTGTCGGTGCTGCTCTGAGCAAGGTGGGCTGACCTCTCCCAGGCTCCTCCTACCATTTCCAGGCAGCTGAGTTCACACCATGCCCTGGACACAGCCGAGGGCAGGTGCAGCTGGTGGGGCCTCCACACCCTCTGTCCAGCATACACTTTCCAGACAAAGCAGCACAGAGGGCACATCTAGAGAACCAGCACTACAGAGCACCAGGTCTGCTCCCGGGAGGAAAGGAGGTGGCAAACAGCAGAGACACACACCCGATGTCCAGGGGCCCCGGGGCCTCCCTGCAGGATTTTCAACAAGGAGTTTGTTGCACCTTAAGAATCAGCTAAAATAATGACTTTAGCGTAGCTAGTTAAGCTCTTTGAGTCTTCTCATGGACAGATGTTAAGTCGCAGAGTTAACTGTCAACCAAAGCCTTTTCTCTCGTGTGCCACCCTGTGGAAGGCAGGGCCCACTCGTGCTCCCAGGACCACAGGCAGGAGGGCTGAGGGGCTTGGCCGGGTCGCCATGAGGCTGTTGGGGACCCTGCCTGCCGGTTCTGATCATGTGGGCTGTGTGCTGGGCTCATCGCCCTGGAATCCAAGGCCCGTGGAGCTTGGTCTACGCCCGCGCAGCACCCAGAGTTAAGGAAGAAGCAGGCAGAACCTACTGCAGACGCTTCGTTCCTCACAGGGGTAGGTTGTGTGTGGAACAAGGCACTTACCTATTCCAAAAAGGAAGGTTTTCCTCGTGCTTATCGGAAGATAACCGTGTTTTAAATCTGCCTGCTCCCCATGCCAGCATCAACCTCAAAATCCTGCTCTGGCAATTTCCTGAGTATTTTGTAGGGGATGGTCATAATTATGCCCAGGCTCCAGTGAGGGTTTGTTTGCCTTCAAAACCAATTATGATACAAAGGACTCAGCGAACAGCAGGGCTCCACGCCACGGCAACTGATCTGTACCAAGAAAGGCGGACACAAGAACAAGAGCTACAGATGCCGTCCCAGTCTTCGGGGGCAGAGTGGGTGGCGGCTGGCGCACACCTGTACCAGCCTTCATCCTGGGGCTGGGGAACACATGTCTACTTCTCTCCAACCCCGGTGGCATCGCTGTTGCCTCTGGGCTGAGCTGACCAGGGCTGGTGTGTGTTTTTGCACCTGGCCAGCTGTTAGAATGGCCGTGAATTCACCAGCTCACAGCCGGGGAGCGAACACCTCCATGCTGGTACGCGGCAAGCTTAGCAGCCAGAGAAAGAGCCCGGCCCCAGGTCCTCAGAGACAGACAGGCCAGCCGTGACATCAAGACCGCAGGCCCAGAGATTCACGAGTCCTTGCTGGGTGCCTTTGCTGCGTAGATGGCCCTGGCACTGTCTCACCTATGAACTCTGCACTGAAGCCCACCAAAATGAAGCCAACGCCGGTGCAGAGACCTTGATGTGCAGCTCGGTTCAGAAGGTTTCATCAGCAGGAAAGGAGGCCACCAGGACCTCAGGCACAGTCAACACAGACTGACGCATGACCACCAAAAGGACCTCCTGGTTGGGCTCTTTTCCCAAAGCGGAGAAAGCCCCGAATTGCTCCACCTGCCAAAACACCAGGCAGGGGCGCCAGAGCATGGCCGGGAGCTCGACCTGGAAGATGCTGGCGGTGACCCCTGCATGTGGAGGGTTCTCAGGAGGGGCAGAAGAGCTGCTGCGAATTAAAGTCGGCAGGATGTCCTGGGCTAACTAGGCAAAGGCGGACTCGGGGGACCTGGGCGCGCCCGCCTCCAGAGAGGCTTCCAGAGGAGCCGTCTCCCAAGTCCTGTAAATGTCGCCCTGAGAGACAGGTGCTCAGTCCCCGCCTCCGCTCCTGCCCCGACCTCCTGGCCTCGCCTGGCCCTGGCCTCGGACCCCGCAGAGCAGCTTCTCGCGCCTGAGGCTCGCAGGTCCTCTGTGTC
Source organism: Dasyprocta punctata (assembly GCA_004363535.1). NCBI lineage: Eukaryota > Metazoa > Chordata > Mammalia > Rodentia > Dasyproctidae > Dasyprocta > Dasyprocta punctata. The sequence goes on along the minus strand of RJWM01008382.1, from coordinate 51,036 downwards.
CTCATTGAGGACGCCTGTGCCCAGGAAGCTGCCCGGAGCCCGTCCTTCCCTCGAGCTCTGCAGGGTGCAGCTCACTGCTTCCGGCCCGTCACTGATCCCCTCAGGACCAGAGAAGGAGACGCTTCCCGCAGGCCTTCTTATTACCTTGGTTTTTAAAATTGCTGCTCCCTGTGTTCCCCCCATGTTTCCCCTTGTGCAGATGTCTGGCTTCAGAGCTCGTCCCGTTACAAACGTACCCAGCAGGCCTCGGCAGCAAGCCGCCCCTCACCGTCTTCTCTCGCTGGGGGTGGCGAGGCTGCTCCTGTCGGGCCACAGACTGGTGACAGGGCCACCCTTCCTCTCCCCCCGGTTCGCCTGTAGCACCCGCATCTGAGAAGGTGGGCCCAGCCAGGCGGCAGCAGGACTCCCAGCGTCCGTGCCGTCACTGTCAGAGCCTGGAACGCTGGGCTCCTCCCGGCTCCGCCCCCAGTCATCCAGTAATCGGAGATGTCCTCTGTCCCTGATGAAAACTCTGAACTCTCAGCTGTGATGACTTCTTTTACCCCAGCCTCCCTCCGCGGGAGCCTGGCTGAGGCCCCCCACGTCTCCCCTGTCTTCGCGAGGCTCACCGTGTGTGAACCCGGGGGAGCCCAGCACATCCCGGGTGCAGAGAGCCCCCCAGAGCACACAGGCAGGCGTCTAGGGGAGCAGACACAGACTCCCCCAGAGGGGCGCTGGCCGGGAAAGAGCGCTGCCGCCTCCGGCCCTGTCCCCTGCCTCCCTGGGCGTCCCGGGCCGACCTGCACAGCAGTGGGCATCAGCGGGGTCCTCATTCGCATCCTGGCTTTCCTTCAGGTGCCCAGTGACTTATCGGAGACGGACCTCAGCAACGGGGCCGCAGACTCCCGGACCAGCATGGACACAGCTGAGGAGAGGCGGAGGAGCCGGCTGTACGAGCTGGCCATGAAGATGAGTGAAAAGGAGACGTCTTCCGGGGAGGACCCCGAGTCTGAGCCCAAGACAGAGCCTGAGGACCCAAAGGAGGGCCCATCTTCGGAGGGGAGCACCCGCAGCGTGCAGGAGGAGCTGAGGAAGGTAAGGGCGCCCGTCTCCCGCCCGCACAGACAGCCCTTGTCCTGGGGCCTCCGCTCAGCGCCCAGCTCCCCGCCTTTTTTTCCCCTGACTCCCCGTGGGTGTGGCCCGTGGGTGTGAGCCGGCAGCCGGTCCTCCTGGGCAGCGGGGACCTCGGCACAGAGCCTTGGCGCTGGACATCACTGCTGTTTTCAGATTCCGGTCGGTTTGTTTTAGTCTCAGTCCTTTCTCAAACGAACTGTGTAGGGAACCCAGGGCCTCACACAGATGGACACCTCCGTTCTTAGGGTCCCCGAAGCCCCAGCATTTGATCTCTGGCCTCACACGCCTCCCCACCGTTGCCGCCAGCAGGCCTGAGTTCTAAGCACAGAGGAGAGCGCCGACCTCGGGCAGGCAGACTTCCCGGGGCTCTGCTGCTGTGCCCCGGTTGGTGGGGTGCATCTGTGCCAGGCCACAGCCTCCAGTGGGGTGCAGGGCGTTTGCAGGGTCTCCTCGGTGTCCGGCCTTGTGTGCGTCTGTTAGCTCCTCTTCCAAAGCATGGGCCATCTGCACTCAGAGCAGAGGATCCTGCCCCGGCCTCAGAGAGCCGACGCCAGCAGAGCACGCCCGGCCTCTCCCTGCCGTGAGCACGCGCAGTGTGCGGTGCAGGGCAGTGACGATCCTGCGTTGCAGGAATGTGTCTGTCACATTCGCGTGCTGGTGCTGAGCACAGGTGCCGCCTGGAGACCTCGCAGCCATCTGGTAGTGGCTCTGTGTCACAGCCTGTGCTGCCTGCCAGCCCCAAGCTCTGCGGCACTGAGCACCTTGGGGTGCCAGCCCCGGCCTCTCGTTCCTCGGCTGCAGAACAGGAAGTGGGTGCTGAACGCCCGTCCCGGCCCTCCCTGGCTGGAAACCGAGAGTTGGTTTTATTTAGACTCCCAAACAGTCTGCTTCTCACATCTCAAGTCTTGCTCCCAACTCTGCCCCGAAGCCATCAATACGGGATCAGACATCACTCCTGCATGCCAAAAAAGACGGTCAATATGCTTCTACCTTCGGGCAGGGCGGCTATGGGTAAGGGGAGGCAGACACGCAAGTTTACTTACTGAGTGTTAAGGCAGAAGCACTTGGGACAGAGATGGGTTTCAGGGCTGGGCTTGGTGTGAACACAAGGATGCACTTTGCAAACTCATCAGAGCTGACTGACGATGGCACTTGTGGCCATGGTGAGGCTGAGCGGTGCCATTTCTCCCTGCCTGACCACCCCACCCCGGCCTGTGTCCCCCGTGCTCCTGGCCCTGCCTGGCCCTGCCAGTCCTTCCCCAGCTGCCTGCAGGCGCCCGGACAGCCCAGGTCTGCCAGGTTTGCCGGTCAGCCTGGAGGGCACGGTGCCTGCCCTTCTCAGCAGCCACTTGCTCGGCGCTGGAGCGTTCACAGTCTACGTGAGCTCATCCTTCTGCCCCCAACTTAAAAGCCACCTTTGAGGACAGAAGATGACAAAGGTGCCTCCCATCTCCTTATCCAGCTGTGGTCTGGCATTGTCGCCAATGGGATGCAACAAGACTGCATAGCAGCAAACAAAATCACGACGATGCCCTTCTGCCTTCAGACTTCTCAGTTAAGAAAAGCAGCTACAGGTGATTGGAAATAACGAGTTTGGCGGGGCGAACCATCACAAACAAGAAATACATTAGCAAAGATTTCCTATGTACTTGGGACAAGCTCTCTGAAAATATAAAGGAGAAGTTCTACTTGCAATAGCAACGAAATGTTCAGCCATGTTGCTAAACTTCACCTCACATGCAACCCAGCAATCCCTCCCCGAAGAATGTTCAGTGAGAAACAAATACCTGTGCACGACGGGAAATACCTACAACGACTTGTTTACTGTCATCAACAGGGAGCAGAAGTGTCCATCAGCCGATGAGTGGACACGCCGCGCTGCATGCACAGGTGCATAGTGCGGAGGGGTGGACAGCGTGGAGAGAGCGTGGGCGGCCCTTGCAAGGGTGATGCTGAGAGAGGGCAAACTGGAGATGAGACCCTCATCAGCGGCTGCAGGAGGGCGGGCTGAGTGGACGGGTGACAAAGACGCAGGGGGATGTTTTTAGTGTGGTGGAAATATTCCACAGCTTGACTTGGTGAGTGTCTAACTGTATGCATTTGTCAAAACTCTCAGATTTATGTACCCTTAAGGGCGAATGTTAGTGTACACGACACAAACACACACGCATCCACAGATGTGCCCCTGGAGGCCTTGAGTAACCTAACTAGAAGTGAGCAGGGCTCCTGAATGCAGGTAACGAACTTTGCTCAGAGCCATGAAGAATGACTGAGTTGGTGTGCAAATGCTCTGTGTGTGAGGGAGCTTCAGACCCATAGATGGCATTTTCCCCCTGGCCAATGCACACATTTAACAGAGTGAGCTTAGTTCTGAAGCTTGATGAAGTTTTTCTAAAGCCTATCTGGAAGGGAAGTGCGTGAGACACAGTCAAGAAACCCTCAGGCAAGGTCTTAGCAGCCGTGGTGGGCAAGGCAGGGGAGAAACCCCGTGGGAAATGGAGAAATGGACGAGCGTAGCCGGCGACACAGCAGCAGGCGGCGCGGGCAGCGAGAGCACCGCACCACGCACCGTGGGCCATCGCCGAGGAGCGGAGGCAGATCCGTGCGTCACGCATGCACGAGCCGAGCCAGAGAAGCTGAGTGCCCACTGCATTCGGAGGTGGACCTTCAACACGGAAGGCCAGGAACCCGAGGACGCTGTACACCTCATGCGGAAGCCAAGAGCTGGGACTCGGGGTCACAAACCCCCACGAGACTCACAGGAAAACAGCAGTCGGGGAGATGCGGGCCACACACAGGATGCAAGGGTCGAGCAGGCGTCGCCAGGCACTGGGGGAGGAGGGCAGTGTGCGCAGGGCACACGCACCACATACACTGTGCACGTGCTCACATATCCCACACACATGCACGTTACACACACCACACACGGCACACAGGCACACACATTACACATGCCACACATACATCACACACATACACATTTCACATGCAGCGCACTGTACACACACATGTATGCACATTATATGCGCCACATACATGACACACATCACATATACACACATTATACACGCCACAAACCTCACACAAGGTGCACACATCACACATACACACACATTACACATGTGACACATGCTCTGCACACACCACACATAGCGCACACATATACACATTATACACACCACACACGTTGTGCACACACACTGCACACAAGGCACACACATCACACCACACACTGCACACGACGCACATCACAGTGCACACAATACACATGTGACACATGCTCTGCACACATCATACACATGACACACACCACACACTTATACACGCCACACATTGTGCACACACACTGTGCACAAGGAACGCACATCACGCACGCATGACACACATCGCACACAGCACACACATGACACATACACATGCATTGCACACACCACACATGCTCCACACACTGCACACATCACACACATTACACACATCACACACATATCACGCACTGCACACACAGTACACACACATCACACACCATGTATCACACAGCACACACATCATACATGCATGCATATTATACATGCACACAGCACACACAGCATACACAGCACACAGGGTTCACACATATATACAATTACACATGCAGCACACACATCAGTCACACTGCACTAACAGCACACACAGCACAGTTTAGCCATGAGTTTCCTCTGAGCTCAGATTTGCGTCTGAATCTGAAACCAGATTGGGAGGATGGTGAGAGAAAATGGAAACTAATTCCATCCATAATAAGAGCAAAAATGTGAAGTTAAAACTTGACAAGAAAACCTCAGCTCTCCAAGAAGTGGAGCAGCTCGCGGGAGGGAATCCCTGCACAAAGATGCACATTTCCCCAGTTAGGTTAGAAGTTTCATGTAATTCAGACCAAAACTCAAAGTAGGCTTTTTTAACTTTTCAAAATATTCTAAAAACCAAAGTGATAGGATAGAAGAAACAGTCAAAAATAGTTTAGATTTTTACAGAACAGGAAGAAACAAAGAGGAGCACAGGTTAAGATACCCCGCACGCGTTAGAAACCCCGGAATTAAACTGGCGAGTTATGACACAGGATGTCCAGGGCTCACCCGTAGGCACAGCCCGAAACCCTTTAAATCCAACCCCCAGTTCTCCTCAAGGTTCCCCTCACTGCCCCAGGGCGGCCAGGGACTGGGCAGGGGGTGTTTAGTACCAGGGTTGGGTGATGTCACCTGCTTTTAGGGAGCGATAGGCGGGTGAGAGGGACCCTTAGTCTTGCTCCGTGAAGGGCTGAGCGGCCCCTCCTGGATCGCGGGCCCCACAGTGGAGATGGAGACGATACCGGGGGGCACCGCCTTCCCTGGTGTGGGGCCGTGGCATGAGCTGGAGTTTGAATTCCTGCTCACTCACCATTAGCCATTTGTTCCACACGTCATCACACTGTGGTGTGGACGAGAGAGGACGCTTCCTGCTCTGGGATCTGACCCCCACAGGAGCAGGCGAAGCTGGAAATGTGGGGAAGACGCCCCCAGGAAAGTCCTGGGGCGCGAAGCGGATGGGAGGGGAGGACTCAGGAGAGACATCCTGGCCAGGACCCCGGTAGCCAGGAGAGAAGACGGGCGAAGGGCACGGGGCCAGTCAGGGCCCTCGGAGGACTCCGGCACTTAGTCCTGAGAAACGGGAGGCGCTGGACAGGGCGAGCAGAGAGGCGGCAGGACGACCTTACATGCACCAAGGGCCCCAGGCCACGGTGAGCTCCTGCTCTCGCAGCGCACGTGGAGGTGACATGGGAGTCAGAGCTGGGAGCACACCCACGGCGCCCTGAGGGGTTTCCAGAGAACACCGGCACCCAGGCTCCAAGGCCAGCCAGGGTGGAAGGACGAGATGCAGCGGCCAGGCGAGGAACTCCCGCCTGCCCACACCTGCCGGGCGGCCACTCTGCCGCCGCACACGGTGACCCGCACTGAACCATGGGGGACACCACCAAGAAGGGCAAGCCCGGCGGGGTGGGGGGCTGGGTTTCTCCGTGGAGCTAAACCACAGGCAATGCACCCCTAGACGCTTGTTTCCATCTCCACTGGGGAGGGGAGCCTTGTTCCTCATGATTGGCCTTGGCCCTCGGCACTGGCCAGAGGCCCAGGACCTCAGCCCTCCTGGGAGGCCGAGCACGGTGATGACCGAGTGCTAATTAATTACGTCCCCGCCCCAGCTCTCCGCAGCTCGGCCGTCTCCAGCGGGCCCCGCTCTGGGACGAGAGTCTGTTCACAGAGACTGTTTTGACGGGCTGCGGAGACATCACCCAGGGCCTTCTGTTTCACCAGAACCAAAATATACTTGCACTGAATTTTTCTCACAGACTTCTGTCAACTTCTTAGGCAGACATATGGAGTTCCTTTTCTTACTTTTGAAAAGGAGAGAAAGACGTGAAATCGGGCATGTGGACAGCTCTCCCTGCTCGCTCTGGTGACTGGAGGGAAACGTGGCCCGAAGGAGGGCGTGCTGTGAGATGGGACGAAGAGCGGCCGGGGTCTGGGTTCTCTGTCCCTGTGACCGTCGCGCTCCTCAGCCTCTGGTGGCCCTGGAAGGCCAGCGTGGGGCGTCCGTGACGCCTCTTCAGCCGCCACGTGGCCGGCCTTTCCTTGCCCAGGAGCGAGCTCATCCTGGCTGGGGGCGGCCGAGGGTTCCCGCCTTAGACCCAGCTCGTGGCATTTCCTGTCCACAGAGCCATGGTCCTCAGGAACTACCCTCGGAGGAGGCCTGGCGGGACCGCGGGAGAGCAAATTGTCTGGGCTTGAATCCGGGTTCTGCACCTTCTCGACTCTGAAGAGGAGCGGGAGAGCCTGCCGGGCCGGGTCGTGCAGGAGGGGCCACGGCAATGTGGCGGACTGTGCCAGTTTCCCCTCTGGGTCCCCAGGGGCGCAGCCTGCGGAAAGGCCTTCCGGGTCTGCCTGGAGCTTTCTCGTCACCCTTTTGTGGTCCGCCTTGCCTTTAGAAGAACCCTGTAATCTCGGCACTCTGGGAGGCTGAGGCAGAAGGATCAGGAGCCCAAGTTGGGCAACTTAGCAAGTTAGAGGAACCCTGTCTCAAAAAAAACAAGCAAACGGCTGGGGATGTAGCTTGGTGAGGGCCCTGCAGTGATCCCCAGTTCCGAAATCAAATGAACAAATAAAATGTATAAGGCTGCCTGTGCTTGGGCACGTGCTGTGCCGCGAGTCCCCTCGGCGTGCCCGTGTGCGTGTCTCTGAAGCCACCCGTAAGGTGCTGTCCCCTCTCACCTGCCCAGAACACCTGGCGTCGAAAACAACAAACTTAAAGCAAGATGGAGCTCATGACTCGGGTGCTGGCGTTGTCATCACGCAGCTCTGGGCGTGGAAAAGAGGCTTCCGCTGCCTTCCCTTGTCTGAGACCCTCGGCCCTCCGTGTTCAGTTCCGCTCCAGCAGTCTCAGTCCCCCCAGGCCGCCGGCTCTGCCTGCAGCAGTGCCTGCCGTCCACGCATCCCTGCAGCCCCTGCTCAGCCCAGTGGAGCCTCGCCCCTCTCCTCCCTGCCGTGTCTGCACACCCTGGGCCTGGTGACCACGTCCTCACAGCAGGAAGAGGGTCCCGGGCTCGCTCCCTGCCTCCGATCCCCAGGCCTCCTCTCTCCTCATCAGGGGAGTGTGGTCCCAGCGCCTGGGGCCTCAGGGTTAGTGAGGCAGGCGGTGTGCTCCGGGTGCCTGGCACACAGAGCTCTGGGATAGCCGATGCCACATTGGCCACAGGGGTGCACAACCCCCTCCCACCCCACAGCCCAAGTCTGGCGCCAGGGCGCTCAGACCTGCCTGGGCCTCGCTGCCCCGTGTTCCGTGTCGCCCCACGGAGCTCCCCGGCCTCAGCATCTGTCTGTCTCCCAGACTGAACCCGAGGTCACAGGCACAGTGGTGCAGGGCAGGACTGGCGGCCGCCGCACGGCTTCCCTTCCGCACCCATGGCCCCGGGCATGGAGTGGAGTTTCCAGAGGCCCTGCTCCGTCTGGGCAGAGGCGGTGCCCAGCAGCGTGGGGGCAGCGTCCTGCAGTCTGGTGAGGAGCATGCCTGCCTCTCCTGCACCGTTCAGTCAGCTCGACGGTGGGAACGAGCATCCTCTGCCCTCTGAGGAAACAGAAAGCAGCCAGGGAGCATAACAGCCGCCTCCTCCACGGCGCTGTGCGAGGGCAAGAGTGACGGTGACGGTGTGAGCTCGGTCTCACCTTCGTGAAAGCAGACGATTCTGAACTCTGAGATGACGAACTACTTCCTTTTTGGTGTCCTTGTGCCTTCTTTGGGAAATCGTGGTGGTATCAGACAATGCTAAATTCTAGTTGATTTATTTCTTTTTAAAAGGCTCCCATTTGGAGCCAGGCATGGTGGCACACATCTGGGAGGCCAAGGCAGGAGGAGCAGGAGCCCAGCACTTGGGAGGCTGAGACAGGAGGATTGCCACAAGTTTGAAGCCAACCTGGACCACCTAGTGCATTTGAGACCAGCCTTTACTACATAGTAAAATCCTGTTCCCCCCAAAAAATTCCATTTTGGCAAAAAAAAAAAAAATTAAAAATAACAAAGCAAAGCAAAGAATAGCAAAGTTTAACTTTTTTGGTATGAAGTGCTCGGAAGCATTCTCCAAGACATCAGGTGGGCAGGGCAGATGTGGGAAGAGCGTGGCCGGCCTCTCCGAGCACGAGCGCCCTGCAGGAAGCGTGTCAAGCCTGACCGTCCTCGTGGACCGATGCTCGGGCTCCGTGGCTGCCGTCAGCCCACTGTGCTGCCCACCCGCCCCTCCCAAGTGCAGGCTCAGAGAGGCTGGGGCAGCCCACAGCAAACCCGGAAGGGCTCAGGCTTCGTGGAGCCGTGCGCACACACAGGGCAGTCACCAAAGCCCCTGCCCCGCAGGGCCGCAGCACCCCAGCTCCCCACATGGTTCCAGGGGGTCTCCGGGAGGCCTCCGCGCATGCTGGCTAGTTCCTCGCCGAGCCTTCTTGCCTTATGCAACTGCACAGCCCTGGGCAGCCCCAGCACCTTCACACGGCAGCTCTGGTCAGCGAGACCAAGGCCTGGTATTTTCAGGTCCCTTCCTCCACTAAAAAATTAAGAAATGACATTTTATGAGTGCATTGGTGAAAGTATCACTGTGCTAATCTTATGTATTAAAACAGCACTGGGACAGAGCTCAGTGTGCCCGCGCACATGCGTGTGTGTGTGCAGGCCCAATGCCACGCGCCCACTGTGCCCCTTGCAAGGCGTGAGGTCAGTGCCGTGGCAGCAGCCTCTCGTCCCTCACCTGACCCATGAGCTACAGGCCACTGCTCACTTCGCCACTTCCCTGAGCCCCCGTCCCTTCAGTCTGGTGAGTCGGAAACTCTCCCTTCTGCTCAGCTCCTGTACACACGGTTTCCTCCAACCTCTGTCCACCAATGCTGGACTGAGACTCACAGGAAGTGACAGTGGGGCCGGGACAGAGCCCGCCCCGCCCGTGACACAGCCCGACGCCGGCCGTGTGGCAGCCCAGCTGAGGCAGACGCCCGCATGCACGCAGGAGTCCCTGCCCCGGCCTCCAGCTTCCCGGGATCCCCACACAGCACGGCCGGGCTGGAGGGAGCGCTCCTGCTGTTCCAGCTGGGAATGAGTCGGCAAGCGTGGGGAATGTCGCAGGAGAATTCTCAAGGCTCACTAGGAAGTGCTGCCTGTCCGTTGTGTAGGGTAAAAATAGTTTTTCTCTAGACATGTAAGGCGCAGAATCTCCCCAGCAACACCTTATGTTCTGCACATCTTTGGAAATCAGGTTACAAGTAAGGGAAAACGGAGCACGAATCCGTCTCAAGCAGCGTGTTCTAGAGAAAGTATATGGGTCAGGTCCAGAGGCAAAAAGCCAAGACACCCGGCTCTGCCCCGCAGCCCCTAAAGAGAAAGGGAGGGACGTGGCAGGGATGTGCGGCACAGGTGCTGACCCGGCCTCTGTCTTGGGTCCGCTGGAGTGACCATCGGCAGGGCCAGGTCTAGAGTGCTGCCTCTCAAGGGTCTGCTTGGGTCCTGTGGTCCGTGAGGGTCAGGCTAGACACAGGAGTCTTCATAAGCTGCTCATTTCTTGCATGTGTGCAGTACTGGGGATTGAACCCAGGGCCCCCCGCTGAACTGCAGCGCCAACCCATTTTTATTTTGAGGAAGGAGCTGGCTAAACTGCTGAGTTGCCCCGACTGGCTCCAACTGGCAGACCGCCTGCCTGAGCCTCCCAGAGTGCTGGGATTACAGGCGTGCACCACCACACCTGGCTTTGCCAGTTCTTTGGCTACTGATGAGCAAGTGCGGAAGCTCAGCCTCAGGCCGAGAGGGGTCCCAGCCACCGGGCTCCGTGTCCGCACCAGAGAGCACCTGCCGCCGCTGCACCGAGGGCCGGATTTCGGTGTCAGCCCCATTTGCTCACCTTGTGCAATGGACGCAACGTCCCCATGGGGCTGTGGCACAGACCGAACCCTGCAATGGACACGTGGGCCTCCGAGGGGACTGTCAGGACTGCGTGTGTCACAGCACGCCCCCCGGCAGAGCAGCGATAGAGTTCAGGCTCAGCGTCTTCAGACTCGTGCATCAGACACCCGACGAGCTGACGTGACCGTGTCCCTCTGATCACTGGAAGGCTGGACTTTGTTCCCTGGGTTTAGCAGCCTTTTGAGTTACACTGAGAGCCCCCTCTGGGGCGCAGCCTCCAGCCTGCTTTCCTGCTCCCCGTGGGATTGGATGAGCAAGGCTGCTGGTAGACAGGGAACGGGCAGGGCGGTGACAGCCAAGTGTCCCTTCGGGTCACGTGCCACTTGGCACCAGGGGCCCCTGCCGCTGCGCCCACTGATCCCCTGGCCTGTGTGGGACCCGTGTGTTCACGCTGGGTCTTCCTCCTAGTTGTCGTCTGACCATTTTCCAGGGCCCCTTCGTTATCGCAGACTGATCAGGCCCGCAACCTCCCTCTAGCAGAATTCGAGATTCTCTGGGGACTGAGACAAAGAGCTTCTCTGGGCGGCCCGAGTGTCTGCCCCAAGACTCAGGCTCAACCCGGCACGGAGCTGCCAGACTCTCAGGTCCTCCAAAGTGTGCTGGAAGCCACTCGGAGGAACACGTTTTGCAAAATTCCAGCTGCAGCACAGTTAATGCTTTGGATACCGAAGAAACATGAGTCAGGTGGCACCATGCAGAGCTGCCTCCCAGCCCTCAGACCCAGACGCTGCGGACACCTTCCGGTAAACAGAAGGCCTGAGGGTGACGGTCAGCTTCCTGTTCCCAAGCCCCGCGGTGGAGAAGCACAGCTGTGGGACGGGGGCTGAGTCTGGCCCGGGGCCCGGCGCTCGGTGGCCTGTGAACCTGAGTAGCTGTGGTCTTCGTGCCCTCGCGCCTGTGTCCCAGGGACCTCAGGGGCGTCCACCCCTGTTCGGGGCAGAGACTGGGGTGCAGTGGGGCGGGCGTCAGCTGCCTCTGCTCCCCCTGGGGGGAGGTGAAGCTTCTGTGGATGCGGGGTGAGCACGGTATCCACCGGGGGCACCCCCCCCAACTCAGTGCTCAGGGAGCCCCAGAGCCAGCGGAAGCCACCTCGGGGGCCATGGCGGCTGTGGCTGACGGTGCCGGGGAAACAGAGCACATCGAGCCCCGAGGTGGGGGCAGGGGACAGACCACCCCTCGGGATGCGGAGGGACCGGCTCCTCGCCCCGGCTCCTTGCCGTCCCGTCCACAAGTGGATGCCTGTGCCATGGCGGTCAGGCTCCTGGTGAGCACCGTGGTGACCGGCATTTCCGTGTGTTGTTAATGTGCTGTTCTTGTCTTCTGTCCCCTTCTGTTGTCGGACCAAACAGAAGTATTCTGCTGTTTCTCTCTGCAACATCTCCACAGAAGTCCTGAAAGTCATCACTGCCACCGAGGAGCTGATCGCAGAGTCCGCGGGGCCCTGGGAGCTCCCGCCGGTCACCGCTGGCAGAGAGGAGAGGACGTTTCCTCTTGGGACCAACCAAGCGAGGCTGGAGGAGCAGCTGACCTCCCTGGAAGAGAACGTAAGGGGCGGATGCGGCCAGCGGGCGGGGGAAACTCGTGCAGAGCTGCGGCGGAGGACGAGCTGCCATGGCCACCCGAGCAAGTGTGTCCTCAGGGACCCGGAAACAGAGCCTGGGACAAGGGTTTGAGGCCAGCAGCTGAGAGGGACAATCTCACAAGGAAGCAGGGGAGCAGAGGAGGAGCTACGCAGGGTCAGGGCTTGGGCGGAGCCTTGCCGGCCTGGCCCGCAGGGACATGCTCCACTGTGCCGTGAGAGTCCCAGCAGCCGCGGCCGAGTACGCAGTGTGCGGCGTACGTGGACACTAATGGTCACACCACCCGGCCAGGGCAGCTTCGCTCGGGGCCGCTGCGGTGAGCACAGGCTGAGCACGTGGGCTCTGCGCGGGCAGCTGGGGGTCCTAGCCCAGAACGTGCGGCTCAGCGGGGGGATCACACTGCAAACACAGGAGGAACCGTGTGCGGACTGGGTGCCAAGGCCCGAGCGGGCCCTGTCGGCAGCAGGCACTGAGACAGTCGCACGTCAAGGATAGGGACCCGGGCGGAGCCGGCAGAGCAGGGCTCTCGGGGTCACACGGGTTCATAAAGAAGCAGGCAGGTGGGCCGGGAAAGGCTCAGTGCTGGCTGACAGTGGGCAAGGGTGCGTGTGGAGAGCGAAGGCCGTGAGGGGGCTGCCCACAGCCTGCGGGGCAGGAACACGAGCCCGCGGGACCTCAGCCACGGCCCCACACCTGCCACGTTCCCCCTCAAAACGCCCACAGACCACCCCGGCCCGCACAGGCCAGTGGCAGGTCCTCCGGGCTCCCTGCTGCTCTGCCCCCAGCCTCGTGGCCACGGGTAGACGCTCCACCACCCCACCCTCACCCAGCCCCCTGGCTGGTCAGGCGGAAGACACCCACAATCACACAGAGTGGAAATTGCGTCTCTGTTTAATCTTACAAGGACACGTTTGCAGCACATGGGGTCTGCACTCGCCTTGGGGAGCAGGCGCACGGGCGGACGCAGCCTGGCTCTTCCCCCAGCCGCTCCCTTCACACCCCCTCCCGCCACCCAAAACCCCATCTCATTCTTGCTTTCATTGTCGCCTTAGCTGGCATCTGTGCCAGTGTTTACGGTCACCAAGGTCAGCAGCTTCCTGGACATGGCGCGACTCCATTCTGTTGACTTCCTCCACCCCTCGCCCTGGCCCTCTGTCTCTTGGACGCTTCCTTTCTGCAAGAGTGCCAGCTCCCCGTCTCCTTCTGTGCCTTCTTTACTTTGCTTTTTGTCTGTAACTTGCTTACTTGGATGGGAGACGCCACGTCGGAGTCAAGCCTTTGTGTCTGACTTATTTCGCTCAACACTGTATTTTCCACGTGCATCCATTTTCCTACAGACGTCTTGAATTTATCCTTCTTTATACCTGAGTAGTATTCCGTTACATACAGGTGCCACTCCTTGATCTGTCCGTCTGCTGCTGCGTGTGCAGGCTGCATCCAGGACTGGGCTGCCGCGAGCCGTGCTGCTGTAAAGGTTGGGGTGCGTGTGTCGCTTAGTGTGATGTCCTTAACTCTTTGAGGAAGACAGTTAGAAGGCAATGGGCTGCGTCAAGTAGAATTTCCGGTTTTAGTTCTCGGACGAATCTTCACAAATCTCTGATTTCCGCAGTGACTGCCTAGTTTCCATTCCCCCAGCAGTGTGGGTGGGTTCCTTTTGCACTGCAGCCGTGCCGGCTTGTATTATACTCTGACTTCTTGATGATCGCCATTTTTACTGGCTTAAGATGAAATCTTAGCGCTGTTTTAATTTGCATTTCCCCAATAGCCAGACATGTTGAATGGTTTTTCGTGTGTTTGTTGGCCATTTGTACTTCTTCCTCTGAGAAGTGTCTGCTCATTTTAGTTGCCCGTTTCTTTATTGGTTTATTTATTTCATGTTATCTAATTTTTTTGAGTTCTTTATATATTCTAGATTTAAATTCTCCCTTTGAGGAGTAGCTAGAAAAACTTTTTCCTATTCTGTAAGGCGTCTCTTCACTCTGCTGACTGTTTCCACTGCTGTGTGGAAGCTTTTTAGTTTGATGTGACCCAACTTGTTGATTCGTGTTGTTACTTGGGGCTCTGCTCAGAAAGTCCTTGCCTACAACTGTGCCTTCAAGTGTTTTACCTTTTTAACCTTCAAGTAGATTCAATATTTCTGTTTTAATGTTTAGGTCTTTGATCCATTTTTATTTTAGTTTAGTACATGGTAAGAGATATGGGCCCAGATTCATTCTTTACAAATAGATAACCAGTTTTGCTGGCACTATTTATTGAACAGGACATCATACCTAACTTTGCAACAAAAACTACAGTACTCTGACAAAGGAGACTGAAGAAGACATCAGAAAATAAAAAGATATCCTGGCTATGCAGAGCCCATATTGTCAAAATGGCCATACTCTCAAAAGTGATCCACATGTTTAATGTAGTTACAATTAAAATACCAGTAGCATTCTTTACAGAACTAGAGAAGCAATCCTAGAATTCGTATAGAACCAGGAGAGACACGGGATAGCAAAAGCAGTCTTGGAAAAAATGAGCAAAGCAGGAGGCCTCAGATACCTGATTTCAAGCTATACAACAAAGCTGTGGTGATAAAAACAGCATAGTACTGGCACAGAAACAGGCATGGAACAGAACAGAAGACACAGAACTCGTCCCAGACACGTTCAGCTACTTGATCTTCGACTAAGGGGCCAAAACTCGCATTTCTTCTTGGGAAATGCCTTTACTGTAATGCTTGCACAGAACCAGTGCCCCACACGTGTTAGATAACTGAGTTCCGTAGGTGCACCTTCACCACTTTCTGAAACAGCCCATGTCCAGAGACACTTGAGAAGCACTGCCAAAAGTGGTTCCATCCTGACCACAAACACCCTTTGCTCCTCTCTCTCCTGGGGCAAGGGCACTCAGGCTTTCAAGACTCTTGAGAAAGAAGAGAAGGAAGCAGGTCCTGTTGGTGGCTGCACTTTGCCAAAATTCATGCTTCTCACCAAGTGCAAGCTAGGCATTGTGGTACATGCCAGTAATCACTGCCCTGGGGAGCTGTCTTGGTTACTTTTCTCTCCTTGCTGAGACAAAATACCTGATGCCCAAAATTAAGGAAGGAAAGGTTTATTTCTTACAATATTGAAGGTTTCAGTCCATACTCAGCTGGCTCCAAGGCAGGATGGCATGGCTGGGGGGCAGCCATTCATGGCCACCACAAACAGCAAGAGCAAACAGCAAAAGAGTGAAAACACGCCTTCTTCCGGCCCTTACACTGTATGCTGACTCCACCCCTGGGCGGGTACAGCACTCACACCACCAATCCCAGTGCTAGACAACGAACCAATTCCAAATGCTAGATTCAGCCATGTCCATGATTGCATGAGGTTTGGGCGGGGGCACCTAGACATAAACCATAACAGGAGGCTGAGGCAGGAGGATCACTTCGAGTTCAAGGCCTATTTGGGCTACATAGTAAGTTTAAAGCCAGCCTGAACTGCATAGGGAGACCCTGTCTCAATAAATAAATAAATAAATAAATAAGTCTAAGTGCAGGCAGAGTGGTCTGGAGTCTCCCTGCCTCAGTTGCCCTTCAGGACCCCACTCCTGCCCTGGGCCCCTGTGGCACTGGTTCCTCTCCTGCCCAAAGAGGCCTTGCCCAGATGCAGGGCCTGGAAGGGCTGGGCCTGCAGGGCTGTGCAGGGGAGGATGGACGAGGGGGAGCTGCCTGAAACCTACTTCGTCATAGCTGCAGGGCGAGTCGGCTGGCGGTGTGCAGATTCCAATTCGCCTGCTCACTTTCACTCTCTCCAGTCACTTCTGCACAGTTTGCGCCCCTGGAAGGGATTTACAGGTGCAGTTATTTCTGTGAAAGGCCTCAGAAGTCTCTCCCTTCCATTCTTGCTGCCGGGATGGACCCCAGGGTCCTGTCGTGCAGAGCCACACCCAGCGTAGGGAGAGAAGGAGCAGTAAGGCCAGGGCAGAGGTGACGGGCCGGGTGTGGGACAGGCCCCTTGCCCTGAGGAGGGCCCAGTCCGTGGGCTTGTGGCGAGGTAGAGCATCATGGCAGGACACACAGGGCAAAAGGGCCGCCTCGTGGAGCACAGGGGGAGGGGGAGAAGGGGGCGGGCACCAGCTATCGTCACCCAGGTCACCCCCCTGTGACCTGCCCCCTTCACTGAGGCTGAGTCTCCGTGTGATCTGGTCACTTCCCAACGTCAGCAGCCAGCCTCAGGCAGGTCTGCCATACAGGCCACAGCAACTTCCAAGCAGCGTCCAATATTAGGGGGCAGGGAAGAGGCAGTCACCCCAGCATGGACACCGGATAGAGAGGGTCCCACAGAACAGGCTGAGTCTTCGGAGCCCAGCCCTGAGCCCTGCCCAACCCGGAAAGGCAGGAGGCCCCCACGAGTGTCCCGTGGACGACGGCATCAGTGGACAGAGCCCTTTTCAGAGCAGGATCCTTCACTCCAGAAGTGGGGTCAGGTGTGCCTGTGGCCTAGGTCTGCACTCTGGCCTTGGAAGTGAAGGGTCCGGGGAATGCGTTTCCTCTCAGTCAGATGTGACAGCAGAGAAGCACGTGCGTGGCCTCCTGACTGAGCGGCCACGGTGGCCTCCCCTCATGTGCCGAGAGCGGCCAGCGCCTGGCGGGGGTTAAAGGCCTGGGCCGGAACCTCAGGGTCTCGTCCGCCACCCCTCTGCTGTGCGTGGTGACTTGGGCCGGGCTCACTGGCCTCTGCGCTCACGGCCTCCAGGAGCCAGGACCTGGCTGCTGGCCGGGCCCCACCCTCGCCTGGCCCCAGCCGCCGCAGTGCAGGCTGCGCCGAGAAGCGGCCTGTCCGCGTCCTGGGACTCTGCGGTGTCCTGACTCCAGTCACAGGGCCCCAGGCGCGGTGTGTGCTGTGCCGCTGTCCCGGGGGGGGGACTCCCTGGGGGGACTCGGGGGGCTGGCTCTCCGTGCGGCTCTGGTGCAGCGGTTTAATCAGAAACCGCCTGCGGGCCGCACTGAAGGGGGGAGCGCCCCTCCATCCTCACGGTAGGCGGCCTCGGTGGGAAACAGGACCCCAGTGTGACGCCCCTCTGGACGGGGCTCCTGCGGCCAGGACCCTGCGATGAGCACTTACAGGGCCGTGGGGGATGTAACGCAGGCGCCCGCTCACACGCCCACGCCCGGTTCCCGCTGTGCACCGTCGTCACCTCCCTGCTGCCCCTGCCCGCCCGTCCCCACCAGGGACAGGGAGGACCCACACAGAACTCACCTCCGGGCTGGGCTGGGGAGGAGCAGCAGGAGCAGGTGTTGCGGGGAGGGTCACCCAGGTAAAGGAGGGCGCCCATCGGACAGCCACACCGGGAACTGTGCCCTCGGGCAGAGGATGGGAGCCCAGAAGAGGCCTGTGGGAGCCATAACCCGGGGCCCTTGCACGGAGCTCCAGCCCAGCCCTTTTTATTTTGAGACAGGGCCTCACTGAGTTGCTCAGCTAGGCTTGACCTTGCAGTCGTCCTGCCTCAGCCTCCCCGAGTGCTGGGGTGACAAACATGCGCTGCTACCCCAGCTCACTCCCCCGCCTTAACCTCCTGCCGGTGTCCCGCCCCGCCAGCCACAGGCCGGCGACTAGGGATCCCAGTGCGGCCGGTGCGGCCCGTGCCTCCTCGGGACACTCGCTTGCCTGTCCCACACAGCGTCGTGTGTGCTGGCCGCGCGCCGCCTGGCCCGGCCTGGCTGCCCAGATTGTAACTCGAATCACAGCAACCGCGGGGGCCGGGCCGCACCACCCGCTGCTCCACCTTGCATCGCTGGCACTGCGTGCCCGCCCCCCTGAGCCCGGCGGTGAGCAGCCGCCTCCCGGGACACAGGTCTCGTCCCAGGCCGGCCCATCACCTTGCTGAGGAGGCTGAGGAGGCGTCCGCAAAAACCACCTTCTACCCGCATCAGGGTGTGTCTTAGCCGGGTGGGGAGGCGCTCACCTGCCAGCCCGGCTCTCTGGGAGGCTGAGGCGGAAGTTCACAAGTTCAAGCCCGGCCTGGGAAACTTAGTGACCCAGTAAAACTCTGTCTCAAAGTCAGAAGTAAGGGAAGGGTTCGGACTCAGGGCAGTGCAGAGGCCCTGGTTCACAGAAAGGCCTTCACTTCCAATCGCTCCCTGTAACTCCTCTCGGCTTGTCAATAGCTCTCAGAAAATTATCCTGAGACAGACAGCACGTGTTTCTCCTAGTGTCACATTTTTTCTAAGGAAGTGTCTTCCTACTCCAAATTTCAGGTTCATTTTAACTCCCTTAATTCATTTTAAACAAGCAAAACGTCACTCATCACAGATGATTTGCCCAGAATTGTCAAATTATTTTAAGCCAACGCACCCGTTTTGTGTTTTCTGAGTTTTTCTCAATTACTGAATAAATGCCAACCAGAACTGTTAGCGGGAACGCGCCTGTGGGAGCCCGGCTGTAGTTTCTCCGTGTTCCTCGCTGTGGGCTCCTCCGCGGGTTCGCGCCTCCGGACCTTGTGCACGTGCGCCGAGGGTGTCCCCGGCGGCTCGCGACTCCTCGCCCAGGCAGTGACGTGTGAAGTCACACCGCCCGCGGCTCGGGGCCTCTGCGGGACGGGACGGGAGCCCCGCGGGCGTGCGCCTGAGCGGCTGCCTCTCCCCGCAGGTGTACCTGGCGGCCGGGGCGGTGTACGGGCTGGAGGGCCAGCTCACCGAGCTGGAGGACGCCGCGCGCGGCATCCACAGCGGCACCCAGGACCCCGAGCTGGCGGAGCTGGAGGACCAGGTGGCCGCGGCCGCCGCGCAGGTGCACCACGCGGAGCTGCAGGTAAGAGCAGGCCGCCGGCCGCCACCCCGCGCGCTCCCTTTTCTTCTGCGCGCCAGCTTCCGGGGGACACACCGGCTTCCCTGGAAACCCCGTGCGGTGTCCGCCCTGGCACATCACCTGCCCCGCGCCGAGGCCGCCTGCCCGCTGTGGTCCAGAAGCTCCGTGGGGATGGGACCGAGCGCGGGTCTCCAGCGCCTCTCAGCCGCCTGACACCCAACGGGGACACTCGCGTCTTTCCGGGGTGACCTAGTACAGGGCTGCCGCCGCCGAGCGCCACCCAGCAGGGCGGCAGCCGGTGAGAACCAGACGGTGTCCCGTCCGCCTCATTCACCGGCTCCGGCACCGCGCACTTCTGGCTCTTCCCAAAGTCAGAATGACCGCACAGGACCCGGGACAGCCCAGCTGGAAACGCCCGGGAAGGAGGACTCCAGAGCGGCTGCAGAGCCGCACGGACGACGGGATGAGAGTGCTGGAAGCGCTGGGCGTGGTGGCGCACACCTGTGATCCCAGCACTTGGAGGCTGAGGCAGGACGATCCCTGTGAGTTCCCGGCCATCCTGGACTAATAGCGAACCAAACAAAGCAAAACAAAAAAAAAAAGGTGTTCAAAGCAGGAAGGTGGATTAGTGTGTCCTATTTCTGTACACCTCACATTGTGAAACTACATCTTTGGGACCACTTCTGGATAGAGACAGTGATAACCTAAAGAATTATGGTTATGATTATGATTTTAAATAGCTAAAAATCACAGCTGCAGCTGGCATTGTTCATGCCCTAGGGCTGGGCTCATCAGATGGCCCTGTGGACTATTCATTATCAGCCAAAATAGCAAAAAAGCAAGTTCCCTCAAAAAATTATTTTCCCTGAAAGTTGCCCAAGATTTAGTAAATGTGTCAACGTTATATAAAGTAAAATCCAGTCATTGGTTTTCTGGTACATTGTACGCCAAAGAGTCCCTGAATGGTTTGGCAGGAAATAATACTATTTATGAGTGTGTAGAGGAGTTTTATTGGTCAATTAGTTATTTCTGCTTCCAAATTTTTCTAGGCTTAAGTTATTGGAGCCATAGTTTATGGCAGGAAGCCGGAGTCTCAGATGTCTGTTTTCTCTGCGCCTGTTAATTTCTAAGCATCACAGCACTGTGGATAAGACAAGTGTTCGGCGAAACTCGCTTCCTGCCAGGAGTTGTTCCTAACCGTTAGCCTCGTAATTCTGACGCAGTCTTCTCAGCAACCCCAGGAGGCGGCAGCGCCTCTAATCCCCGTCTTCTATCTGAGGGATGGAGGCGGCAGAAGGCTGAGCCACTTGCCCGAGGTCACTGCCAGCGGTCGTGGAGCCAGATTTGACCCACATGCACCAGAGTTGCTGGCCACCTGCGGTGCAGGGCTGGCCCAGGTGGGGCCGGAGTGTGGGCCCCTCCACCCCAGAGGTGCTGTCCGAACAGAGGCTCGGCCCCCCATCCATGGCTGGGCAGAGAGCCCTGCAGGGCGTGGGAAGGAAGTGGACACACCCAGTGGCCGGCAGCCAGGATGCTGGGCTCGGAGTCGCCTCGGGACAGTGCGGCACAGCCCCTGCTGGGGCCGAGGGTGGCACTGAGCGTGCAGGGCAGTCTCTCCCTGGCTGTGAGGGGTCTTCCTGGCCCTGCATCAGGAGACGGGCTCACCTGAGCCCCGACCCTTAGCTTCGCAATGGAGCCCAGTGCCAACTGTTTGCTCCAACACCCAGGAAACGTGAGAGTTGATTCCATTCCCCATCAGCCAAGGTCAAGCGCAGGTCTTCAGGGGTCATGGGGCAGTCACACTTGGGCAGGTAGGGGGTGCATAGATGGATAGAGAGATAGACAGATAGATGGATACATAGATGATAGATATAGATAGATGGATAGATAGGTGATAGATGATGGTTAGGCAGGTAGATAGATTAGACTGATAGATACATAGATGAGAGACAGACGATAGATAGATGATGGTTAGGTAGGTAGGTAAATAGATAGATACATAGATAACCCTCAGTAGTCTCTTTTTTTTCTCTCTTTGTCCTTTGTCCTGTGGACTAAAACTTGAAAAGTCAACACAACCTCACTCCAGAACCTGACACCCAGCAGACGGGCCGACACTCACTCCCCTCTGACCTTTCTCCTGAACGTGGCCTGGGCAGGAACGAGGCAGTGAATCCACAGCAGTGGCGACTGAAGAATGCTGACCTGCAGCCTTTCTCAGAGGCTGCTGGGTGTACCTGTCCATAAACCAGGCAGTGCGGCTGTCTGCCTGGGGCGTCAGGGTCCCCCAGAGGCCTGGGGCCCAGCCTCGCTCTGGACGGTTCCCGGGCAGCTAAGCGTGTGTCTTTCATCAGATGCCTCTGATGTGGACTTCACCTCGTCCTCCTTTTCCTCCTCCCCTTCCTCCTCCTCCCCTTCCTTTTTGTGCTCCTCTTCCTTCTCCTCTTCCCCCTCCTCCTCTTTCGACCAAGATGTCCTGGCCCAGTGACCCTCTTCCCACCAGACCCCGCCTCCTAACTGCACATCGCTGTACCCCCCTAGTCCAGTCTCCTTGGAGAAGCCCCGCCTCTGAAGGCCAGGCTCCAGGGGACATTTGGGTCTAAACCTCCAAGCCCTCTGGCAGCCGCAGAAGCGCTTGGTGGCCAGTGCAGGATTAGCGTTAGTGGCGGAAGCGGGAGGCGGCACTCGTGCCCTCAGACGCCGGGCTGCTGGGCTGGCCGGGGTGTGGCCCCAGGACCTGCGGGCTGCTCCACCTCAGCAGCGGTGCCTCCACCTCCCCCGTGACTCCGTGGTCCTTGTCTTGCCTCTCGTGCTCCACCCTGCCGGGTGGTGCAAGGCCCTGAGGACACAGCAGCACTCAGGACCCGGGCCAGGGGTGCAGCCTCGCTCTGCCCCTCGACGTCTCCGTGAGACACAGCACCGTGGGGTCACGCTGCAGCCGGGGGCTCGCACACTCAAAGCGCTAAGCACACACCTGGCACCGGGTGACCCTCCCAAGCCTGAGGACCGGGTCGCCCCAGCCTGCCCTCCGTGTCGTCCACACCAGACCATGAAAGCCACGTGGGCTTCTCAATCTGCCCCGTCTCAGAGAAGGACAGGACGCCAAGAGAGAGCAGGGAGCCTCACGAGGCCGCTCAGTGAGAGATGGACTTAAACGGGGCTCCTGAGCTGCACCCCAGGCCCCGTGGCTCCAGGCACGGCAGAGTCACAGGTGCCCTGCACGCCCAACTCCAGTGCCCCATCCCGACCGCGGAGTGATGGAGGTGGAGCGCATGCCGGAGAAGGGCTTCCTGCCGCTCACAGACAGAGCCAAAGTCCAGGCCTGCACCGGCCGCTCCGCATGACCCCGGGAGGAGGGTACACCGTGCGGATGATGCCGCAAGGGCAAGCACACACAAAGACCGCGTCACTGCACCCCCGAGGTCCGTGTGCCAATGCGTGACCCCGCATGGCAGTGTGAGCTGTGTGGAACCCAGGGAGGTGGGGCCTCGCGGGTCCCCTGGGTCGCAAGGGCAGCTGCCCTCAGAAAGCGTCGGTGGTTCTTGTGAGCCCACAGCCCATGGCTGCAGGGGGCAGCTAAAAAAAGAGCTAGCTGCCCCGAGTCTGTGCTTGCTGCCCCAGCCTGCCCTGGTCCTGTGACGTCAGGACATCCCTGTGTATGACCAGGACATGAGCATCAGTTCTAGAACCTCCAGGCAGGACTGCGGGCTGAGGAGGCCCCTTGAGAGCCCAGCTGGACTCTGGTGTCTATCCCCGGAATGAGAATAACAGACCTCAGCACTGCCCGTCACAGGAACAAACCGGCACCGCGAGAGCTGCGATACTTCCTGCAGGGTAGCACCCCGTGACCTGAACAGGCTCCTCTGCCTCCAGCACCTGAGGGAGACCTCAGACCTCAGTGGGAGCACACCCCCCGTCATTGCACTTCCACCCGCTGTGACCTCCGCGATCCCTGGCTTCCGCCTGCCCAGCCGTGCTCTGACAAGGCTGTTGGCCTGCACTGGAGCCACCAAAGGTGAATGGAGTTTTCAAAGGCCAGTGTCATCTTTTTCCTGCGGCTCTAAATGGAGCGTGAAGGAGCACACAAGCAGGCAGACTCGCTCTTTGTGAACCCCTAATGCTTTTAACCAAGATCCTGCACCCGCACCTTCTCCCTGCTGACCCCGTCTGTCTGTTGCCTTCAGATTTCAGATATCGAGAGCCGGATCTCAGCCCTGACCATCGCGGGCTTGAACATAGCGCCTTGCGTGCGTCTCACGAGGAGGCGGGAGCAGAAGCGCAGGAGCCAGGTGAGTGTCCCTCAGCCCCGGAAAGTCACAGGATAAAGTGTCTCTGGCTGACAGAGCGCACTGACCACTGCGCTGCTTGCAGGTGCAGACCATAGACACCTCCAGGCAGCAGAGGAGGAAGCTACCCGCTCCGCCCGTGAGAGGTGAGTGCCCAGCACGACCTCAGGCCCGGAGAGAGAAGTCTGGGGATTTTGCACCCAGCACTGTCCTCGCCCATCCTGGGGACTGGGGACCCCAGCAACAAGCCCTGGACAAGGACAGGCGTTCCTCAGCTTGCTGGGGAGGTTACTCTAGGAAGCACTGGAAGGGGCAGAGAGATGATGTAGGGAGAGGGAAGGTATTATTAAGCTGGTACAGAGTACTTTAACTTGGGGTTCTGCTCTGGGAGGCAAAACCCTCCTGGGGACCTTTGGGAGATAGCTTTGGCTGCATCTTGGGATTCCCCTGGCACAGGCGGGGGCCAGGGTTTGACCTCTAGCCCTGCCTGTCGCCAGCTGAGGTCACTGCCTGGACCTTCTCACCCTGTTGGGATGGCAGCTGCCAGGGACGGGAGGACAGGACACCAGGAAGGGTCTCCTTTATCCAGAGGATGCTGTCAACACTGTCCTTAGATTCAGGAGCCACATGACAATGGCACCGAAGATTTAGATTCCCATGCCAGAGGAATCGTGTATTATGGGATGTGGTCTGAGTCTCAGTTTCACCATCTGGCATTTGGTAAGCATTTATTGAATGCTTATATTCTACAAAACCCTACATATACAGTTCGGGTCACCTTGGTTCTGCAGTCCTTACTCTGAAACCCTTGGCCGGTGTGAGTCCACCGTGGCCAGGCACTGTGTAGGCGACATGGGCTGTGTCTTCTAAATGCCCCATGTGGCGTCTGGGCAGCGTCTGGGCATCGAGCACAAGCACCCTGCGGCAGCAAAGTGTGAGACCGTTCACAGCCCCACAAGGGGCCAGGACTTCGCGGGACCTCGGGTCATTTGGGTCAGGGTTTGCAATTAGATGCTTTAGCGCCAAGCAAAAATGTGCAGGTTTGGGACCCTTTTATATTTCAATCTTGCACATAAGAACTCATAGATTCCAAGCTACCTTTGCTCAGAAAGCTACCAACCCTGCCCTGACATATGTGGTACCCATCATAAAAATAAACACAAAACAAAAAGAATCTACAGTCCGCCCGTGCACAGGAGCGAGATAACAAGTCCAGACCAGGAGTGTGGCGCCAGCCCGCCTGGCCCACTCCCTTGCTCACGGGCCTGCATTCCAGGTAACGCTCATTCCCGTTTGTTTCCTTTTAGCCGAAAAAATTGAGGCACGCTCGGTGACCACCGTTAAAACATTCAACCGCAACTTCATTCTCCAAGGCGCAACCAGCAGGCCAGCAGGGAGCAGCACACAGGACCTGACGGTAAGCTCCGCCTCTGATGGTGCCCGAGGGTCCTCAGCCCTTCTGTGTGGTCCCCAGCAGCGCCCCGAGGAGCGCCCTCCTTCTCGGTCTATGGTCTGTTGGGTTCGGTGTGGTCAGGGGCCACGGTGGGACCCTGCATGGTATTGTTGGCTTCTCTAACATGTGATGTAGCCTCTCTTTCCCGCTCCTCGTAGAAACCAGGTTTGATAAACTGGAAACAAAAACTGTGCACACGGGGACGTAAGGGCTGCTGTAGGAGCATTTATTCTGGCTTGGGTCCATATTCACTGTCTTAAGTTTCTTGTCAGACGTTATCTGCCCTCCTGAAAAGGGCAGAAGCTCCCCTCAGCGTGGCAAAGGGCAAGGCCACAGTGATTCACACAAACCGGGGTCACACGTGCGACTGAAACCCAGTGGGGCGGGGTACGAGCCGCAGTGACCCCGGGAGAAGGGCAGGGATTCAGCCAGTGGCCAGAAGGATGCACAGGAAATACCAAGCAGGAGCAGTGACAGGAGAAAGAGCAGGAATGCTGCTTTTGAGCAACACAGGGTTCCAAACGGGGGGCGTCCAGGGGAGGCCGGAGCCTTCTCCCTCTGAACCAGGGAGCCCAGCTCCTGGCCGACCCAGCCCGGTGCAGCAGCACCATTCCCTGCGGGCTTTGAAGCCCTTTCAGCCTTCGGCAGCACCAGAAATAAGTGCCAGGCAGAGAACCCGGTGGTGTAATTGTTAAACTTGATTAAAATGTCTACAGACTACACTTTACAGATTACTCACCTGCTAAGCATCAGTGGGCCATTTATAAAAATTGGTTTTATCCCAGCTCACGCAGGAAAGCTCGATGCATTCCACACGTAGAGCCCTTTCCTGTGACCACAGTGCCGAAGGGACCGCGTGCACAGTGGCTCAGGACGGTGCCCGGTGTCGCCCGCAGGAGCCGGCCCTGGAGTCTGCTGGGATGTACTGACGCCACAGAGCTCACTGCCAGTGACCACTGCCCGGCCCACACGACAGTGCCTTGACCAACAGCCATGAGTCCTCATGGGTTCACCGGGGACAGGCCTGGCCCGGGGGGCTGCGGTGGACCCAGGCCGCTGCCCTGCCCGCCCGGCCCCAGGCTCCGGACCCAGCCCAGCAGCAGCGCTGGCCTCCAGCGTGCGCTCCGTCGGAGAGGCGTTCCCTCACCGTCTGCTTGGCTGCTGTGTTGTCTCTGAGATCCTCTTTGCTTTATCCGTTCTGTTCAGCAGATGCTGTGTCATGATTGTCCATGGGAAGTTGTTGGGCGAGGGAGGTGGGCGTAGTCGCTTACTGATCTGCCACAGACCACCTAACAAATGCCAGGCAAGCAAGGAGGCCCCGCCCTCAGCCACCGCCGCGAGGCCGCCTGCTGCCCCACGGCTGGCTTTGCCGCTCCCGGTTACAGCCGGGAGTGACGGGCCAACTCACCCGTGCCAGCCCGGGCCCATGAGGAACATGTCCCACTGCGGTTCGAGTTCTTCCAGGGGCTGGGGACAGGGTTCGAGGACAGCCGCCATCACTTCCTTCTCGGGCCCTGTCTGGAGTCACGCAGCTGTGTCCACACCTGAAAGAGGTCTGGGTAAACGACATAGAACCAGCCTGAGGCAGATCGTCCTCCAGAATTTATGTCCCAGTTGATATTCAGCAAGGTAGTAAAATGACCTTCAAGACAAAAATAGGAAAAGGGACAAGAACCTTGGAAAAGCACACAGTTAGGGACAAAGCAAGGACACCGTGGCCAGGACGGCCCTCGAGGGGACGGCTGTGGTCTCTGCACCGGGCTGAGGTGTGTGCGTGCACAGTGTGTCCACGCAAGCACACTGAGAGGGAGTGTCACTCGGTTAAGTGGGCATTAGCAACGTGTTTTAAACGCTTGCTCCTGACAGACTGTGAATCTGTAGAAGGATGAGGGGGTAAAGGAATAAGGAGGCAGTGCTTATGGGGTGCGGCCAGAAGGAGGCAGCGTTCTCACTTCGATTCTTAACCGTCCGCCGTAGGCAAACCCACTTCTCAGGTTTGAAAACAAAGCCCAGAGAGGTCAGCTTTCTCCAGTGTCACACGCGTGGGCTCGGCGAGCGGGAGAGCCTCACAAAAGCCTGGCTTTGTTTCCAGCCCCTGTTCTTTTGTCCCCCTCTGCGTCCCAGACCCGAGCTGCTGCCAGCCGGTGTGTGCACCTCACGCTGGACCGGCTCTGCCCGTCCCCCGAGAATGCTCCCTGCTCACGCGGTGTGCACCAGCCGAAGCAGCGCCTCTCAACAAGTAAACCTTCGGCTTTTTGTTCTGTCGGTGTGTTTCAAAGCAAAACAAAACAAAACAAAACAACTAATTTTAAAAACACAACAACAACAACAACAAAAAGATCTGATTTCCAAATAGAACGTTTTCTTTAAGAGGCATGAAAAGCAACTATTGTTGTGTTACAGTGTTAAAATACTCAGTTTGACAAAAAAATGTGTACTGTGTAAGCCTTGCAAAAAAGAAAAAAGCCTGCTCTATGACATTTGAATTTTTATAATGGTTTTCGTGTGCCAAATAAGTGCAAAGATTTAATTTACTATTTAAAAACCATAAGCATATGTTATAGTTCCAGAAGAATTATTTTGTCATCAAGTGATCTTTAGTGTCAATATTTATATTTAGATTAATTTTTATAAATGAAAATATTTTAGAGGTTTAAGAAAATAAGGATGATAGGACAGTATCTCTGATGCCTTCCAAGAGTCATGCTTGCCTTCGCGTTACGTGCACTGTGAACAGAAATGATGAAGAAGTAAAGTCATTTATGAAAACAGCGTGTGTGAGATCTCTGCTGCTGGAGGAAGGATAGGGATGGAGGAGGAAGCCACAGGGCTCTTGGACCAGCTTTGCACTCTCCTTGTGGCTTTTCTCAGATGAGCGCCTTTCCGGCTTCTCCAATTTCCTGGGGTCTGCACTGCTCTGTTGGCTTCACACTCGTAGTTTCATGCTCTGTCCTCTCAGGAGCACACTGCCTGGTCTCCCCGACCTTCTGAAATAGAAGCCTTCCTGACCCCAGAACTGTGACATTCTGAATGTCTGCAAAACTAACACCACATAGATGATGCCAAGGTCTGCTGCCAGCTGGAGCAGTATCCAAGCCCCCTTGAATTACAGCTGTAAAGGCCTGTGAGTGCCTGGATGGTTGAGCGTTGTGATCAGGATCCTAGGAAACACATTCCCTATGTGGTTCTGGAGCACAGTGTCCTGGGACTCTCTTCTCCAAGCAATTATTCACTTTTGCTGTGATGTTTGATTTTGATTCTCAACACAGAACTGGCTAAAAGCCCCAAACAGTATCCATACCACAGTCTCAACATTGGGCTTCCTTGATAGTTCCTCTGCCAAATTAGTCTATCCCCCTTGATTTCAGTCCCTAACAAAATCTCAGGACAGGAGCAAAATGTAGACAAATTTTCTGACAGAGCACAGCACCTGTGGCCTGCCGTTGGAGTCCTTGTACCCAGATGAAATTCCTGAGCCTGGCCTTTACTGCTTGCATACCTATATGCATTCTGGTCTTCTGAGCTCCAACTAGAATCCCCTATCAAGATCTGTTTATAACATTCTAGGGCTTCTCCAGTGTGCATCTCCAAACCTTTCCAAACACCTCCCATAAATCAGTTCCAAAGGTTTCTAAACCACATGGACAGGTATAGTCCCAGAAACAACCCCACTCCTGGTACCAAAATATTTTCTTTGTCACCATGAAAGGTAAGCTCTTTGAATTCAAGACATCAAGGTTGCCAGGACAGCAAAACTAAAGACATTCATGAAAGAGGACTTCCAGAACTGCTTCAGAAAGTAACCAGAATGATGGGATAAGGGTGTTTGAAGTAAGAGGAAGAATTTGAGGAAGATTAATGGCAATATGCCCTTTACTGTAATACATTTTTCAATTTTTTATCATACTGCATGTACCAGGAATGCTGAGGCCTCAGATGGAGCTGGTAAACAGCACAGTCCCCTCTGGAACAAATACCCTCCTGAATACACCACTAGGCTTCTCACAACTAGTTGAACATGTCGTAATTATTAAGCAGTGCTGATCTCCCACTCTTGACATGAAAGCAAGTCCCTCTTGGTAATTCCCCCAGCCCTTCTCTGTCCGTTGGCTGCCACTCCAGTGTATACAGAGTTGAGTTCAGCTGTAAACTGGTCTCTCTATAGCTTGAGTAGAATATGTCTTGCCATTTTTAACACATGTGCAGAGCAATTTCTATATGAAAGTTCCTGGGACTGAAAGTGAAATTTGTCAATATATGTCCTTTTGTACCATTTGAATTTTGAATCATAGAAACATATTACCTTTTCAACAATATCTATATCTATATCTATATAATATTTAAATGAATTTTTAAAAATAAATAGAAAAAGGAAAAAAATTCTTGATCCTCAATAATTTATGAAGTACTAAGTAAATATATTACAGCTTCAACTATTAAAGTATCTGTCTTAGTTACCCAACAATGTAAAGAATAGTGAGGCCAGTTTTCAGAAGATCCTGGTAGGTTTGCAGATGGTTTTCAGACTTTAACTCTTGCTTTTGACTTAGCATAGTGAGATGCCCAATTTGTCTTAGCCACTTGCTGTACCAGACCCTTATGACCCAACTGCTAGACACAGCCTTTCTGTACTCAACAACTAAGATATAGATCAAAGAGAAAGGCTGGGAAAAAAAGGTCAGAATTATGGCTATCACAATCAGCAATGCTTTAAGTACACCCATGGCACACATGGGAAAGCCCAAGGCCCATCAGAGAAAGAGTTCATGCATTTAATGCAATAAAATTGGACAATGGGGACATGACTGTTCCAAGCCACTTCCTGGACCACGCTCGTGTATCAGGTGGCCTGACTCAGGGCACTGGAGGGTTGACTGCACCCACTCTAAAAGCAAGGCCAGCCAAAGCCCTTGTCTTAGTTACTTTTCACTCATTGCTGAGACAGAATACCTGACACCCAAAATTAGGGAAAGAAAGGTTTATTTCTTACAGTTTCTAGGGAGTTTCAGTCCACACTTAGTTGGCTCCAAGGCAGCATGGCATGGTGACTGCAAGTAGCAAGCACGCTGGTGAGAGAGGGCGGAAGCACAGAAGCGAGCAAGAGGAAGACCCGCCTCATTTACATTGTATCTCAGTTCCACCCCTGGGCGGGTGCAGCACTCACATCATCAATCCCAGCACTACACAACAAATCATAACATGCGCCAGACTCAGCCCCATCAAAAAGTATATGAGGACTTGGAGGTACACAGTATATCACCCAATACAGCCCTCATCTCCCACTCTGATGAAGAGGACTGCAGGGGGCCCAGACCTAGACAACATGAGAAAGCAAATTCAATTACTCTAACTTCTTTCTCTAGAAAACCCTCCTGTAGATCTGTAGCTGTCATCAGGATCAAGAAGACCCCTAGTCAGAGCTTCTTTACACCTGCTCTGACTTGTCAATTGAAGGTCAAATGTTCAACTGTGAGTTTTTAATTGTCCCATAGTGTCCTACTCCCTTGCTAGGAAGAGAATGACCAGTAAAATTCGGAGAGTTCTCTAATTCTGGCAAGGCTGTAGGAATAAAGTACTATCTTCACTCTGCATAAAGACCTAAGTCCTCTGGAAAGGTCAAGAGAAGCAAGCGGTGAACGCCGACAAAATTTTTCCTACAGACTTCTGATCTTGGCTCCAGTTATTGCCAATGCCTCTCATGAGGATTCCAAACACCTCAAAAACTAGACTAAATAGTCCATTCGAGATGGCACGTGGATGGCCTTTTCTATTTTAAGAAGCAAAGTGGAAGGGCCCCTTTCCAGTGATCTTGCCACACTGACAGCAGTAAAGGTGGTAGAGATAGACAGCTGGATTAAAACTAGTCCCACCGGGACTGTCTGGGGAAAAACACTGTCCAAAAGAAGAAAGCTACTCCTGTGAATCTCTGGCAGACCTGACGCTCCTCTTCAAAGAGCAAAACCCCACTACTGCGCCACATGCAGGGAAGTAGACTCACTAATGAGCCTAATCCACAACAGCTTCAAAGGGCACTGTATTGAGACTTCTGTTTCTTATTAGAACCATAATGTGGATGATCCTGCTAGGGCTACAGCTCTCAGGCTGTTGGCAGTTTATCATCTAAATCCCTCTTTGCCACACTTTCTCCTCCACAGTCCACAGTAAGCCTGTGTTGGCCAACTTGGGGTTCAAGGGAGATTTTTGAGGGGCAGGTCCCCAAGTTAAAGAATGCACATGTGCAAGACATCAGCAACAACAGCAGGCAGCATGGAGCGGAGTAAAGAGCAAGAGCGAGGGCCACCTGCGTCTTTATGGTATAATTCTTATACAGGTTGTTATCTCATGTTTACATTCATACACAGTGCCGTAACCAGCACATGTGTGTTTAGCCGTGCTAAGTCATGGTTACATAACTGTATCCCACTGCGTACCTGTGCTAGAGAAGTGGGGGTCACATCCTCAAGTGTCCTTAGGTCCCCTGAACTTCGAAGCAGTCTGAGTGGTCCCCCACAACATGGAAGTCTCTACTTGCGTATCTGTCACAGTCCACCTTTTAAGACAGGCCAAAAGATATTCTCACCTACTCCTTCTCATATTTAGGCTCTGTGCCCTCACCCTAACAGTCAAGTTTATCCATTCAGGTATCCAGATGACAATCCAGACTACAACTGTCTCTCCTGACAAATCCACCAAGCGTCCTCCACTGAGCAGCTGGCTCACAGGCACTGACTCCTTTATTATTGTCTGCTGATGGGTGTTTTGTTTGGGTTTGGTTTGGTTTTACCTTTCTTCAGCCCAGCTGGTGAGTCACAATATGCTGAGATATTTGAAGAGCATGTCATCCCCAGTAGGTGGGCTCTAAACCCATTCCATCCAGAAGAAGCTAAACGAATGCACACAAATTAGAGGAAGTTATGTCTCTGGGGAAATGAGGCAGATTAGTGCATGGCCAGTCAGCCGGGCAAGGGAGCGTGACCTGGCATTTAGATCTGGGACATAAGCATAGGGGAAAATGTTTCCCATACCCTGCACCTGAGACCAATCAGAAAATGCTGTCTTTAATTCTTCTGGCATGAGATCAAACAGGGTTTTGATAGAACAACCTAGATCTGACATCATTCTAAGTAGTGGGGGACACAAAAGATGACCACCATTAACCTCATGGCCACTGTACTGTTTTTTCCCAGTGGCCCAATCTTACTTTACAGAGCATATTTCTTTTCCTACCTTTAGTAAATACAAAACCTTGCTAAAAAGTAAAATCAAGTGTCTGTCTTTAAGGAATAAGGAATGTATAGTATGGGATGAGGAAGCCACCATTTTCCTGAAATAATGGTGTACTAGCCTCTTGTCAACCTCTACCTATGAAAGGAATTGTGAGGATCCCACTGAAGACAATGCACAGTTTTCACAACCACAATTTTTATATCTATTTTAGGGTAAAACAAAAGCAAGCAAAATTAATCTGTGGTCAGTTTCTCTGCAGCTGACTAGTTCCCCACAATAATCTAATGAAATTAGGGTAGGCTTCCAGAGCAAGATTTCACACACACATCCACAGCATAAAGTAGAACACAGAGCTTCTTTCATGGATGTGAAATTGAAGAGGTGTGGTAATTAGAAGTCCTGGGATATGGTGAGTAGACTGAGCCTCACCCTCCAGGCAGGGGAGTGATGGCACATTCCTCCACGCAGAGTCTTACGGCTTCTATCAGATGCCCACCTAAAGCCTCGTGTGCTCATAGGTGGGGCTGTTGGGAGGTGATGGGCTCACAGTGATGTGATACTCATCAGTGTGGACTATGAGTTTACAGCTAAATGTGATGTTGGGAGGTAGTCATCCTGGGACCGTGGCCCAGAAGGATCTATCTCCTCCTTTCTTCCTTGATTGATCTCAGCTTCCCACTGCCCTGCTTCTCCTCTGCCAGACCCCTCTGCCATGCCACCCTGCCTTGGAGCCAACTATGGACTAAACCTCTACAAACCATGAGCCAAAATAAACCTCTTCTCCTTAGGGTTGTGGGTGTCAGGGATTGTGTATCAGCAAAAAGAAAGTAACTAAGACACAGGTTTTCTTTAAATACTTGTTCTACATTTACTTACAGGAGGGGCTGAGCAACCCAAAAGACGAAAGTGGAGAAGAAATGGGGTCTGAGGGTAGCATCAAGTTTCTTCTCTCTTGTCCCAAGCAATTAGACCCATTGTGGCAAGGCAGCAGCTGGTGGGAGGGTACAGTGCAGAAGCTGCTTGCCTCCTGCCAGCCAGGAAGCAATGAGAAAGAGGAAGGCCCCAACCTCCTCTAGAGGCCTAGTGACCTCACTTCCTCCCTAAGCCCCACCCCTCAAAGGCTCCACCTTTTCCCAGTAGGACTAGGGGCTGAAGACCAAGCCTCCACACATGGACCTGGGGAACATTTAAATCCATATGACAGAGCTGAACGCTGCTTACAAAGAAGCTGAGGTTGGGTGGTGGGCACTTCAGATGGAAGGAGAGAGAGGACATCAGTGGGTCATTTGAAACCTTCCCTTGGCACACGGTTCCTGGGCAGGATCTTGATTTCCCTGTGTTTGCACCCCACACCCATTCCCATAGAAAGCAAGACCTGGAGACAGTGACAAGGGCCCAGCCACACCAAGTCACAGTGCCAGTCGGCTCCCCAGGTGGGAAGCCCGGCAGTGTGCATTGACCAACTCGCTGGCATGACCAGCCAGTACTGGAGAAGAGGAGGTGAAGACAGAAGGTCCCCACAGAAAGGAACAGCCAAGGGTCAGGGAGTTAGCTCAGTGGCATAAGCACCGCCCTGGCAAGCATGAGGTCGTGAGTTTGATCCCCGGTACCAAATAAATAAATAAAAATTTAAAGAAAATAACAGACAGCTCTTTTTGTTTTCTAAAGTAAACACAATGTGAAGATCTTTTCTTACTGAAAAATAGATGTTAGATGTGTCATGGCAAAATATGCATGACCAGCCAGGGATTTAGCTCAGTGGCATAAGTGCCTGCCTGGAAAGCACGAGGTTGTGAGTTCAATCCCTGGTAAAAAAAAAAAAAAAAAAAAAAAGGTGCATGACCAGCATGCAGAGCACTGGAGGCTGCCAGGCCTCTCTGCCTAGGCTCGCCACTTACCAGCTGCAGGCCTCTGTCTACAGTCTCTTCCTTGTGGTCCCATTCGAAGGGTAAATGAAACGACACAAGAGCAACATCTCAACAGAATGCTTGGGGGTCACAGGTACTCACTGTTTAGTCTCTTAGAATAAGGAAATTATTCAACTATCAACGCCATGACTTACGACAGCACAGGGTACACCTCGCAGTGGAAGAAATCACCTTTCCCTGAACGTTCGCCCCTTGTTCCCAGCTCTGGGGGCGCACACCACCCCGCCCTGCTGTGTTCGAGCTTGGCAACGCAACTTGTCCCATGACAGGCAAAGACATCTACCTTTGACTTTGGATTTGGCCATGTGATTTGTATTGGCTAGTGGATGTTGGCAGAAAAGCCACCAAAGAGGCTTGAAACGCTGCATGGGATGGGCCTTGTCTGCTCACACGCCAGCACGCACGATGAGGATGCCCTGGGCAGGCCGCTGGTCTGGGGAGCAGCCCCACACCCCACACACAGCTGACACTGAAGACCAGCTCAGCCCAGCCAGAGTGGGCAAAGCTCCCGGACATCCTGCAGACGCATGAGCAAACGTGTCGCTCTTTGAGACCCTGAGTTTTGGGACTGTCTATTGTGCAGCATTATTGTGGCCAGAGCTACACTCGGAAGCATTCATCTTATCCTTATATTTATCCCCACTTTAGGAATGAATTGATGAGGCTCAGAAAGCAAAGTGACACACCCATCCAAAAGATGTGTAGACAAGCTATCAAGCTATCTGTGTTTGACATTTCACATCTCTCTCATCTCTCAGTATATGTGTGTGTTGATCTTTTGTGAAAGGGCCTCTATTCAATGAAATTTTTGATAAAACATTAAAGCACAGGAGACATTTGGTGCAGTCATTTAAAAATAACTTCTTGCATGACAGCCTCTCTCTTTTCTCCCAGGGGAAGTGCTTCCCATACCCAATTTGCATTTTACAGAACAGTTGGTTGTGTGAGCCTTCTGTCTCTACAATTGAGTTCTAATTATGACAAAATGCAGGTAAATGGAGTTGCATTTTAAAGATCTTTCTAGTGGCTAGAGAGATTCAATATCCACACACTGATAACCTTAAAGAAATTATCAGAAACATCTAGTTTGGGAGAACCAAGTTCTAAAATACAGAAAAACTATGTCCCATTTCGAAGCTGTTGTGCTTGTAAAGATGAACGATTTCCACACTGTTTCTCCAACCTCACTGTGTAAACCGATTCTGACTCGACAGGTCTGGGGTGGGGCCGAGTGTCAGAGTTATGGGCCATACACTGGGCGGCGAGGTTCGCCGGGGTGGAGGCTCAGGAGCACCTGGGGTGCCCTGCTCTTGTGTGTTCTTCAGCTTTTCTCCTCTTCCCGCTCAACTCCCCTCAACATGTATCCTGGAACTTCCTCCCAGTGAGCCATTGGCCTAGAGAACGCTCTGGTAAAGAGCCCGAAGGAATCCACTGCCTGCACCACTTGTCTGAGTTTTCACATCTTTCTCCTGCATGAGCCCCGGGGTCCTCTTGAAGAACTGGGCTCCTTTGGCCCTGCCCAGAGATGGGTTCAGAGCAGGCGCCCAGGTGGGCAGTTTGGTGCTCCCTGGGGGGCTGCGGAGGCCTCAGGTCTGTGCCAGTGGGACTAAACCGGAGATCGTGCAGCACCGAACCATCCTTCTCGGGCTCGTCCTCTGGGCCTGGCAGCTGCCATCTTTGTATTAGTCTGGGTATTTGTTTGTTTGTTTTTGGAACTATAAAAAATACTGGAGGCAGGGTAAATCTATAAAGAAAAAAGGTTTATTTAGTCTACAGACTGGAAGTTCAAGGGCATGATGCCAGCACTGGATTGGTTCTGGTAGCGTCATGAAAGATGACGTCACAACAGCAAGAAGACATGCTGGAGGAAGTGGTCACATCCCGAGACAGGATGGCAGAAAGCTGGGGGGTGCTGGCTTGCTCTGTTTATAACAGTGCTCTGGAAAGAGCTGACTCAGGGGTCCCCAAGAGCTGCCTTGGCCCCCATGAGTGCAGTGTCCCCATGACCTAAGGCACTGTGTCACCAAACCTCACCT
Organism: Dasyprocta punctata; assembly: GCA_004363535.1. Taxonomy (NCBI): domain Eukaryota; kingdom Metazoa; phylum Chordata; class Mammalia; order Rodentia; family Dasyproctidae; genus Dasyprocta; species Dasyprocta punctata. The sequence continues at coordinate 15,139 of RJWM01008382.1, read as the reverse complement.
CCTGAAGGGCCACATCCCTTCCCACCACCAAGCCCAGGACCCCTGGGAGACCAAAGCCTATGCATATGGGGAAGACCGAGCATAGAATGGAGGACGGGAGGTGTCGTTAAACCTCTACCCACGCTCACTCCTCCTTTACCGAACATAGGGAATCCTGGGGAGGAGGGGGGCAGGCCAGTCACTGGCTCCCCACAGTCCTGTTCAAGGCTCGTGGTGTTCACAGACTCCTAGGTAAGCACTCCAGCCACTTCAGCTTAGTTAGGTGTGCAATCATCACACCACATGTGGGCTGAATTAGCCCAGAGTTCTTGAATGCCGCCACCCCTCCTGCCAGCATTTCTTTGAGCATAACCTGCATACACAGCTGTGACCCATCTTCTCTCTGAGTCAATCTAAAATGCTTCCAAGGATCTCCTGTGTATGGGAGGTGACTGATCATGGGGTGCCACACTTGTCAGAGGGTTCACCCATTGATGGGCTCATGGCTGGATGTGCTGTCTGCAAGGGTGCATGCTTGTCTCCGGCTCTTCCTTTGTCTGTCTGTGTCTGTCTGTCTGTCTATATGTCTGTCTCCACGTCCTAGCTGCCATGTGGTGAACAGCTCTTTTCTGCCACACTGTTCTGCAGTGCAGTTGCTTCCTTGGAGCCAGTCGACCATGTACTAAGCCTACTGAAACCATGAGCCAGAACAAACTTCTCCTTTAAATTGTGTGTCAGGCATTTTGCCCCAGCAATAGAAAAGTGACTAAGACTCATCCCTTCCTCCTTTGCCTATAGAAAGCTGGAATGTGGGAAGCACAAAGGTTAGAGCCCCACTTGTGGGATAGAAGGTGGCCAGTTGGAGGCAGATAAAAGAAAAGAGTAGGCCTTCTACTTATGGTCACTCTTCTATCCAAAAGTAAGCTTTCCCAGTGTCGGAAATGTGGATGACTGAGAATATATGTAAACCTATAAATAAATATACATATTAGGGGGATGCATTATCAAATACTTTTTACAGATGGAATACGTGGCTAAAAGATTTGGAAATAATTCTCCAGTTAGAAAATCCTGATGACTTGAACACACCCTCCACCCCTGCCATTCACCTCCCGTCAAGCAGCTCTCTCTAGGTCTGGCACAGTGCTTACAGGACACACCAAGGCTCCTGAGATGAGGTAATGATCCAAGGCCCCTGACCTGTTCGTATCAGCTGGGGTTCCCTAAAGGAACAGATCTAATATTATATAACTACATGATACATAAACACAATATTTAATGTAGTATTACTATATCATATTCATGAAAGAAGGCAGGGTGGCTGTATCCGCACTAGCGATCTGAAGGACCCAGACGAAGGTAAAACAAGGCCTGCCGCTCACTGCAGGCGGGTGCGAGCTGTGCAGGGAAGCTGGCAGGTCTGTGGTGAAGGCTGCAGTCTGCATTGGAAGCCTGCAGGAACTGGAGATGAAGGTCCAAAGCCAGCGGTGAAGGCTGGATGTCCCCTGAAGAAGCAAAAGGGCAAACTTCCTTCTTCTTTCCCTTTTTATCCCATCCAGGCTACAAGCCTACTGGTTGGTGCACTGCACATCCAGGGCGGGTCTTCCTCTCAGTTTGTGGCCTGTCAGTCATCCACAGGCGTACCCAGAACTGTGATTCATAAAGCCACTAGGCATTTCCTAATTCATTAACGTTGACGCCACAATGAACTACTGCGCTACCCGTGGAGGAGGAGGGTCTGGGGTGTGTGTCACAGTCTTACCTGTCTTCTTTGCTCCTCCCCAGCCCAGGAGGAGAATGTCCAGCTACAATCCCACTATCCTAACTGAAGTTTAGAAGGACCAGAGGTTGCTTTCACCTGGCAGTAACCCTCAGGGCCACCTTGCAGTGCGGGGCCTCTACTCGCAATTCCTAGTGACTCCGTGACATGGGCCAGTGCTGCCTCTCTTTCGGCAGAGGTGACAGCCAATGGGGCAGTGAGGCTGGGCAGCTGGGCACCAGCACCACCCAGCCTGTGTCCATGGTGCCCCATGCCAGCTGCCCAAGCAGCAGCTCAGAGCTCGGCAGCATCTGCCTGTGCAGGAAAAGCACGCTGCACCCTGCACGTCTGTCAGGTCTGGAGTCTCTGTGAGCCCATAGAGTCCACCCTGCTGTTCTCAGTGCCACTCAGCCAGCCGTGGCACTCCCCAGATGCCACTCAGGAGCCAGAGGAGACAGGACTGAGCGAGCGGCTCACAGCTGTGTGCTGTGTCCCGTGGCAAGGAGCAAAGCTGGCCACAGCTGTGCCATGCCATCTCCATGGAGCACTGGGTGGTGCAGCGACAGGGTGACAATGTGTGTAAATGCGTCCTCCCTCATCCAGCATGGTGGTGACGTCTCGGTCGAAGTCAGAAGGGCTCTGTAGACAGTGGTGGTGGAGGTGAACGCGTCCCCTGCAGTGCCACCCTCCCCGTGCCCTGGTGGCCCCTGTCCTCGCTTCCATCCCTCTCCACCGTTTCATGACAGTCTTCCAGGAACAGGGAAGAGAGGCTTGAAGCCTGAATGTAACAGGTGCTGGGCTGCAGACAGATGCCTGCGGACGGACGCGCTGCATGCTGCGCACCTGGGTCCCAGGGGAGCTGGAGTCACCGTGGAACCAGTGGGGACGATGGGACACCACCCTGCACCTCAGGGCTCACGGGCCCTGCGTTCCCTGAGCCTGCTTCTTCCTTTGGACTCTGGGCAGCTGCAGCGCAGGGCACCTGGGCACACAGCTTCCGCTGGTGTCGCTCAGCCACACCTCAGCACGGTGCCTGGTGGCTGTTCACGCATCTGAGGAAGGCAGAGGAAGTCACTGCCTCAGGCCCGGGGCTGTCAGGACCGCGCTGGCCAGCCTCGACTCTGCCCTTGATGTGGGCGACAGTGGCCCTGGCCGGTGCCAGAAGGCACCGAAACGTGGCCGGAAGCCACTCCAAGCACTGTCGGGCTGGGCTGTGGCCTCACGGGAAGTCCAGTGACTGCCCCTGGCAGGGCCCACGGTCACACAGCCCTCCAGGCAGGGTCGTTCTCAACTCTGTGTCTTCCCACCTGCTCTCCTCCCTGGGGACGATGCTCCAACACTGAAAACCCTGCCAGTCCCTCAGGAATGTCCAGCTCCAGTGCCACACCCTCCCCGGCCGTCTGACCTCCTCCGCCCGGGAGAACAGGAGGGCCGTGAGGATGGGCTCCGTGCCACTCGGCACCTGGGCTCGGAGCCCTGATTCTGTTTCTCAGGAAGCCCGAAGCCACCCACACAGCGCAAGGCTCCGGGTGTGCCCTGGACCCCCACCCTGGCCCCCTTCCCATGCGTCCACCCAGAGATGCCCCTGCCGGGTAGATTCCAGGCAGCTAAGGTGTCGCCCTGCACTGCTCCACCAGTCATCTGTCACCTTCAGGAGGGGAGCTCTGCTTTCACTGATCACAGGACAGGGCCGACACGCATGTCTAAGTGGCTCCAGTGCATGCTGTCACCAATTTATGATCAATAGGAAGCCACCAAGAAATTCAGGAGGGTTTTATTATTTTTATTTAATCACTCTTACTTTTTAAGTGTAACAATATGTTACAGCAGGGCAAAAAAAATTTCAATAGATGAGGGAAACTTCCTATTGAGTCTTGCAGAAGTCAAGACAGCTAAGACCCGACACCTTAGAGAACAGAGAACTCCGATGGCTCTGAGAGAGATGTTAGAGGCAAAGGGGTTTGGGGAGTTGTTGCTGTCAGCGGTGAGAAAGGCCGAGCGTGGAGGAGGAGGATGGGCCCTGATGGCTGGCCATGCAGCGGGAAGACACTCTACTCGCCGAGCCGGGGATGACGCGGGTGCAGGAGTTCCCTCTCTGGGGTGTCCGGTCAGAGGTGCCAAGCAGGGAAGGGTCTGAGAGGTTGGTGGGTTTGCATGAGGGGACCCCGGGCCAGTCAGAGACTGGGGCCATGAGTGGAGATGGAAGGGGTGCAGCTGTGGTGGGTGAGGTCACTGTGGAGGACAGAAGTGAAGACCTGTGGGACGGCACCAGCAGAGAAAGGGCAGTCAGAAAGGGAGAAGGAAAACCACACGTGAGCAGTGTCCCAGGAAGCAGGAAGCACGAGACAGAGAAGCGAGTGAGCGGCTGCCCAGTGGTCAAGCGGTACGCAGACGGGAAATGCCACCGGCGAGGTTGTGACTGGCGTCTGCCCACCAAGGCAGAGCCGAGCTCCACCTGAGCAGCATCTAACGGAACCTCAGTCTGGGCGTGGCTGCGGTCAGGGGAGGAAGGCTCACCTGGGAAGCACGGGACCCTGGGTCCATCCCTGCTGCCACACACACACATTTCTGGTCACACTGAGTTTAAGGTGCGTGGAACAGATTTAGCGAAGAGTGGTACTTTCCTTTGCAAACTTGGCTCAAGCATTGCTTGAACAGATTTCGTGATTTCTATGCTTCTTAATTAGCTCCCCTAAAGACACCTGGAATCATCACTGCATGTGACTAAAAGGCCACGGGCTGGCTGTGCGCTCCCTGCCACTCAGGGTACCAAATGCCCCTCTGCAGGGTGGGGACTGAGTCCAGGCTAACAGTTTATATTTTCACAACATCCTAGCTCATGCGTGAAGACGAAGCTCATTCCATCTGTTTCTGCTGCTAATGGGTCAGCGGTTCTCCCACAGCTAATTATGGCAATTTCATAGAAAATAATGTGTTTACTCTGAAATGCCAGGCTTGGTTCTTGTGATTGAGTAGTTCTGACAGGTGTACATCGGTTGACGAGGGTGAAGGTCTTTACATGATCATCTAGAGGAAAAGCCACGAGAAACCCCCTGCATGGTCACCATGGAAAAGGTTACTGGGGCTGCTGTCACCACCGTGCCTGGGGTCTGGCATCTATCTTGGAATTAAAATCCAAGAAGCAAAGACATCACCCTCCAATCGCACTGCATTGTTGGCAGCTCTGGAAATTCTCTCGTTTCTCCCGAGAGTGTGATGATTGAAAAGTACTGACGGGGACTTAGCCTGAGTTTCCTGTGCTCACCCTCCCTCCGCGCCACCCTACTTTTCCAGGCTGACTGGCTGGACGTGCACACTGGCCCTCCTTTGCTTCCCTCCTCGGAGAAGGCCCCGTGCAGAGAGCCTCCCCACCCTCCCCGCCTCCTGTCTTTAACTCAGAGGCACATTCTAAGGCACAGTCTTTTCCTCCTGGCTTTTGGAAACCAGCGTAACCGAGATGGAGAGGACCCCAGACTTGCCTGGCCTGAGAAACTCCAGGAAATCACTGCACGCTCTGCCCTGGGTCTGTGCCTCCTCCAGCCCATGACACCAGCAGCATAGCCCAAGGTCATCGGCCACCAGGCCAGAGGTCCTCTGCAGGCGGCTGTCTCACCTGAAGCAGTCTCGGGACACTCACTCGGCCCCTCAGCTCCTGTGACCACACTGACATGGGTTGAGCAAGGAGGAGTCGCAAAGGAGCGGAGAGAAAGGGAGCCACGGAGAAGGAGGCCTGCGTGCTGTCCAGCACCATGGCCGCAGGCGGGGGCGTGGAGCTGAAGCCCACTGGGGAGAAGGGCCTGGGCTCACAGTGGAGACAGAGCCTACTCCTCGGGAGGGCTGGGGCCCTGGCCAGGGAGACAGGAGAGGAGAGAAAGACGGCTCTGGAAAGAAAGGGACGTAAGATCAAAGGAGGTTTTTGCTTTTGTTTTTTAAACTGGAGACCTAGAACCTATTTGCATCCTGAAGGAGTCCCACAGGGGGACGCTAGAGATGGGGCAGGTGGGCGCTCAGGGGAGCCCCTTCCTTGAGAGGCCAGGAGGGAAGTGCAACTCTTCATCCCTGGTAACAGCCGCAAGGAGAAAGGGCCGAGGCAGGGGGCGTGGGTGGCGACCGTGCTGGGCCTGCCTGGCAGTTTCTGTTTCCTCAAGAAAGAGTAAGCACAGTTCCCCCTCGAAACGCACTGGGGAGCCAGCTGGGTCTTGAGCACGTTGGGCGACCCGGGACTGTGGAGGGAATGTGGCCCCAGCTGAACCAGGAGGAGGCGAAGGGTGACAGAAACGCTGCATGTCGCCCGCCTGGCCCTGGCCTGAGCCCTGAGCACACACAACGTGAGCCCTCAGTATTTCTCCACTGTGCGCGTGGATGAGGCCCGATCCTGTCAAGAAAGAACCTGAATCGTGGGGGGCATTGTAAACCCATTAAACACAGAAATCATTTTCAGTAAGATTGGATTAAGTTCAAAACTCTTGGAAATGCAGACACCGTGGCCTCGGAGAGCGCCAGAACTTGGTGCCCGGCATCAATCAGAAGTGTGGGGGATGAGCTCATAGGTGTGCGATGCTCTTGCATCTCGGGCACAGCTCCAGAGCTCTGGCGGCCTTGCTGTGGTCAGCAGCCGCACACCCCACAGGTGGAACTTGAGGGGCTGCATCACGGTCCGAGGGCCAGGCAGCTCAGCGGGAAGAACAGCAGGATCGATAAAGAAGCCGCTTCAAAGTGAGCCAGGAAAGAATCCAGGAGCTCTGTGGCTACACTGAGAATATCAGCACAAATTTAAGCTCAGAAAGGTCACTGCTGTGTCCCTGAAGCGAGAGACAACTGTCATGCCACCCCAGACACTGCACGGGTCACAGGAGCAGCCAGAACTTCTGGAGGGGGCAGGACCTCTCCTGCTGGCGACAAAGCAGTGGGAAGAGGCAGAACCAGGTGAACAATTAAATCATCATGCATCTGCTGAGGTGACCACCATGTCATTTGCATGGGGAACGATGGGATGGATCTTTCCACAACCTAGCAGCATTTCCCGTCCTTACTAGTAAAGTTAAAGTCTCAACCAAGAGACACTCTGTGACTTTCCAAGTCCGTGTCGTCGGCGCCCCACTCCCGAGAACCTTTTGATTTGCGCACCCTTGTTGTTCAGAGCAATGGGCTCCACGTGCAGTAGTCATTCATGTGTGGAACACACTCGACCCAAAGAGCTTTCCCAGAGGTGGCTGGCCCAGGCCTGAGACGTCGCCCGCCTGTCCACGCTCAGTCCTTTCTGGGACGGGGACTAATCCGGGTCTCAGCACAGACTCTCCAGACGAACCCACGTCTTCCACCGCTTCTGTAGAGCGTGGCTCACCCGGGGCTGCTGAAGGGTTTGTTCGTTAGAGCACCGTAGGAGAGGGCACAGTTAGACGTCTGAGGATCTGTGCCTTTAAAGGGCACACCCTTGTCACTCACTGTCTGTATCCCAGAGCTTTGAGAATTGAGTGGCATAGAATCACTCACTCTAAATCTGTGACAATATCGAAATTCCACTGTGAGAAAAATGTAAAACGCCTGTGCATTTAGGTTCCCTTGGTCACATGATCTGTATTTTCCATGCCTAAATTAAAATGTAATATACTCCCCTCACAGAGACAGGGAGGAGGAAAACTGGACTTTTACAAACAGGTTTACATAGCTCAGAGGAGAGCAGCTTCCCAAGGCTACCACTGCCGCTCTCGCCTCTGAAGCCCATCAGGCATCTCCCCAGGGCCTCAGAACCAGATCCGGGATGCGAGCGGTCACCCAGGCCTGTTCCCGAGACAGGCCAATGTCATCCCCAAAACATACTCGGCAAGACCAGGTCTCAGAGCCGCGATAGGGGCTACAGAAATGCCACAGAATTCTGTTTCTCTGCTGAGCTGAGGCCACCACGATGGCGTCTCTGGGCATCTAAGCAACACATCACACTGCTCTGATCAAAGGGTGACAAACACCAGTCACTGCGCTGCAGTTTAGACCTAGACGTCCCCCAGGAGCCTCACGTGCGAAGGGGAAGGGCGTCTGGAAGGTGACGGATCAGGGCACTGTGGCTGGCTTGCGACCAGAAGGTGGGCGAGGCCCGGAAGGTGCAGGTCCTCCCTGGCTCCTCCCTGCTCCCTCTGCTTCCTGGCCACCAGGATGGGGCGGCTCTCCCCCGCCTTTCTGTCTGGCCCTGCTGACCGTGGACTGAAGCTTCTGAACTGTGAGCCAAAATAAACCTCTCCTCCTTTAAGCTGCAGGTGTCAGTTTTTTGTCCCAGAGATGAGAAAAGTGACTGAGACACACTGCTACCTAACAGTGCCTGGACAATGAACACCTTGGGCTCAACAGCCTAACTTTGCACAGGAGTAGTGACTGAACCCAGGCGATCCCGCACCCAAGCACTGGCCTTTAGCTGCAGGTTCAGGAAGGGTCTCAGGGCCGAGGGAGCAGCTGGCGGTGAGAAGGTGGGCGAAAGCCACTTCCTAGTCAGAGCACAGCGGGCGAGTCTCTGCAGAGCCATCCGGCCAGGGCACCGTCAGCACCCCAGCACTTGAAAATTGCTCAAAGCCAAGAACGATCATTTGATTTGAGACTTTTAAGCGTAAGCTTCAGGGTCCCACGCTACTTCATGCTCAGAGTCGAGGTCGTTGCTTGCAAGGTGGGTAATGATCAAAGCTAAAGAAGCAGTAGTAAGCTTTGTGAGACTTGATCAGGTCTTCCCCTCGACTTCCCGCGGGGCACCGCCGTCGCTGGTGTCTACTGAGAGTGTGACGGGCCTGAGATAATCAACGGGCATCTGTGGGGCCGTGTGGCCATGGAAGCCGCAGGACACAGGGTGCTGTCGCTCCGCGTCTGCCGATTCTCCCCACAGCTGGCTCAGCCCTGCCCACACGCTGGCCCAGCTCCCCGCCCCCGCCGCGCAAAGGCCACAGCACTCAGCCGGTTCCCACAGGAGCAGCGGCTCCGATGGGCTCCGGCTCGGGCGTCCTGCGCCTTCCAACGGCCGGCCCAGGGCCCCGGGGCCTCTGCCATTCAGCGAGCAATGACAGCACTAGAAAGTGTGCAACAGATACACGGAACCATGTTCGTATCATTTAAATCCCCCGAAATGTAACTGACTGTTTTGACCCGAGAATGGTGCAGTGTAAAAGTAAACTATCGACAAAATAACACTCGGGCCGAGGGGAAGAAAGGGACACAGGTGGGGACGAGTGGTTCAGACGAGGTCCCGAGCCCGACACCAGGACGGACACCGCCCGGCTCCGGTCCAGTACTGGAAACCACCTGGCCCTCCCTGGAGAACAACAGACCTCCTCCCGCTCCCTCAGGAAGCCTGAGCCGCCTGTGTCTGAGCGGCCCGGTCAGCGCGGTCACCTCGGTCTCCCTTCAGGGTTTCGTTCTCACTCCTGGAGACGCACTGGGAAGGAAGCACAGCGGCTCCTGAATTTACAGCCGCAGGGCTGCTCCACACCCACTGGAGCCGTTTCCAGGGAGGAGCAGAGGCCCAAAGACCCCACCACCAGCTGGGCCCAGCTCACAGCCCAGCCTCAGTCAGCAGCCCCAGCCTTGCTCGCAATAAATCCCTAAGCCGAGGGTGCTCATACACGCCTTCTAAACGCGTCTCGCACAGACAGATTTAAATGACTGCGATTTAAACAGATGCAACTCCAAGAACATCTATTTTTAAGTGGGAAGTTGCGTAGATTGCCACGAATGGATCTGGCAGTGTCGAGGTCGTGTCTCATTGAGGAACACACAGGTAGCTTTGGGGGCACGCGCGGTGCTGCGTCTGGAGGTGTGAGCAGGAGGAGGAGAACAAGGGCCTCGCCTGGGGCGATGCACACTGCAAGGCCTCCCCGCCCTCGCGGTGGAAATTATAGAAAGGTTTGGTAACAAAGGAGTTTGATTTGTGCTATTTATTCTGAATATACTCCTCCTGGACTATTCCAAAATAATTAGTTCGCATAAAATGATGGCCACCATGGCAAGAAAAATTTTATTAGAATGCACTGAAGAGACTATGGTGAACTTTCACAAGAGCAGCGGCGCCCAGGAAACGAAATGGGAAATGTAGTCTACACCCACAGGAGAGCCATGCGGCTTGCATCAGAGTCACTGCCAGTCGTGCTCCTCACACAGCTCCCAGGAAAGGCTTTAGGCAAACAATGAATGCTTCATCTCCTGTGCCGGCCCGGACCGAGTGCTCTGGACGCCTGCTTGCCTGCAGTCATTACAAAACGAGTTGAGGTCCTTGTCCCAGGAAACTGAGACTGAAGTTCTCACAGCGACGGGTGGCTGGGCGAGGACAGAAGCCAGACCCAAGTTGTAGGCCCAGAGGCTCAAATCCTACACCACAAATGAGCCCGTGAGCCGGAGTACATTCAGGCCATACACAGGGCCGCGAGCTAGCACTGCTCCAGAAGTCTATGGGGGAGACAGCATCTAAGGGTCAGTGGCAAAGGAGCGGGAAATACCACTTCCCTAGCACGCCTGTGACCAGAAGCCCACGCAGGGCTGTTCGGAAAGCTGGGCTGCAACCTGAAGCCAAGGACTGGGGGTCCGGATGCACAGGACCACGAGCAAAGGCAGGGGAGGCCGGCGAGTTGGGCATCTGAGAAGGGGACAGGCGGAACACAGGACCACTGGCAACCACAGCCATCGTGTCCTCAAGGCAGGGCTGCCGCAGCTGCTGGGGAGAGGCAATGCACTGTGGGTGTGCGGGCTCTGCCTGTGAGGGTACAGGGCTCTACCTGCTAACCTCAGTCTTTTCTCAGGGCTGTGTTCGCAGGCAGCACTGAGGGATAAGGTGCCGTCTCCCTCCAGACCAGACTGGTGTTACTCGGAATGAAAGCAGCTGACTCAGAGAGCACTAGTTCCCTTCCTAGAACACAACCCGTTGCGTGTGTGGGTGGCCAGCCAGGCCCTGGGCGCAGCCGCACAGGACTTGGGGCAGGGAAAGCAGCCTGAGTGCTACGCTCTGGCAGCTGCTCTTGCGATGAGTGATAAGTATCTTGTCTCCGACTTGGGAGTCTCATGTCTTCTGTCAGCATCCACAGAGCTGTAGCAGCTTCTAACAAGGGGGAACTGCAGACCCTCCACAGCTCTTGCTAGCAGGAGGGTGGGATGGAAGGGAGGAATTCTGGATGCATCCCTGCCCTTCCCTGAGATTAGACTCTGAGTGGCATGGCCGTGTACCCACATTCCCATCTGACTAAGGCCACTCCTGGAGAGAGAACCTCAGGGAAATTTCCTCGGACTTCATGAACTAACTCCTTTAAGTCTTCAGCTCCCAGGTTCCTGAAATTTCTCATCTACTTGCTTTATGATTACATGTTGGCTTGGTTTAACTCTTCCTTAAGATTCACATGCTCCATGAAAATTAGAAAAATAATTGACTTTTTAACACATGCATAAATTTTGACTCTGTGCAACATAGCAGATTGTGGGCACTCTACATGTAACAGGCTAATTGCCAACTTGCCGCCATGATGTTAACGTGTCCCCCAGAAATTCACGTATTAGTTACTTGCTCCCAGTGCAGCAGTGTTGGCATACAGGGCCAGATGGCCTCTGCTCTCATAAACAGACTAATGCTCCTACCGAAACAGGTCTAAGTCACCTTACTGTCTCATTACTGGGAGGACACAGTGCCCAGCACCCTCAGTTTAGAGGAGGAGCGGTTTATTCTGGCTCACAGTTTCAGAAATTTTGGCAGTTTCAAAAATAGAATCCGCATGGTGGAAGGGCTGGCGGAGGACAGCTGCTGACATCACGGGGGATAGGAAGAGCAAAGGAGCAGAGAGGAGCCGAGAGGCAGCCACGCCCTTCCAGGTCACACCCAGCGATGGCCTCCAACCAGGCCACTGCCAACAGCACACCAGCTGTCTACTCACCACCAGTGGTGACCCACAGATGAGTACGGCGCCCACGACCCAATCGCCTTCCAAACACAGGAGGCCCTGGGAGACAGCCCAGATCCAAACCCTGACACCCAGCAAGGGCCTCTCCACTGTCTCACTCTCTGCTGTGTGATGCGGGCTCCGCCCCTCTGAAGGATGCAGCCCCCAAGACGCCATCTGGGATGTGAATCTCCTCACCTGCCTGCACCCTAGCCTTGGCTTCTGGTCTCCAGGACTGGGAACTATTGCATGTCTGTTCTTTATGCATAATCCAGTCCCGGGCATTCTGTCATAGCCTATAAATGGGTGGAAACAATCATCATCAGTACTAATATTTTTAATAAAGTGCCTTTGCTATGTCCCTTTTTTTTTTTGAGACAGGTCTTGCTATGTAGCCCACGTTGACCTAGAACTCAGGGCGATCCTCCTGCCTCAGCCTCCCAAGTGCTGGGATTACAGGCATGCACCACCACATCGGGCTCTAATTAAGTGTCTGCACACAGGATCCACTCACCCCGTCCCTCTTAGTCTCCCAGTGGGCAGGATTGCTTGAGCCCAGGAGTTGGAGGCCAAGTTCAGCAACACAGAGGACCATGTCCCAGAAAATGCAAATGAAAGAGAACAAAGAAAGAAAAGCAGGCCTGGGTAATGATCTTGTCTTCTGTGCATCTCCTGATCTTGCAGATCCCATAGCAATTGACCAGTATTTTGGACAAACAGCCCCTGAGTTCTGTGTGTGAGTCACACGCTGTCCACCACCACCACCAAGCTTGCAGGAAATGTAAGCGGAAGCTCTTGCTGCTTAGTCCTCCCTGAACGTCGAGGTGTGGGAAATACAAGTTACGACACATGTTCTGAGCCCAGGATGCCTGTTCTTGGGATTTGTCTTTGTATATGGTCTCCCAGAAGCATGGTCCTCCCTGGGGGCCCAGGGCTGAGACCCTGGGGTCCTCCCAGAGGGGAACGGCAGGAGCCTCCCGAGAGCCCGGGGGAGCCGCCCTGCCTGACACGTGAGCACCCGGCTCGCCCACAGTGCATTCCCATTTTCTCACCTGAGGCACAAGTCAAGGTTTTCTCTGGGGAGCAGAGGAGCACACCTCGGTGGACAGACTTCCAGACCTGGCTTCATGGAGGGCCCCAAGCCTTCGGGTACGCAGAGGGAAAGTTCTCCTGGCCTGCCACAGTCCAGTGCAGTTCCCTGGAGGGAAAGCCAGAGCTTTTCAACTGGAGACGCTGTCTGTCTTGGTTACTTTTCGCTCGTTGCTGAAACAAAATACCTGATGCCCAAAATTAGGGAAGGAAAGGTTTATTCTTACAGTTTCTCGGGAGTTTCAGTCCATACTTAAATTAGCTCCAATGCAGCGTGGCGGGGCAGGGCTGCCTTTCATGGCAGCCGCGAGCAGCAAGGCGTGCTGGCGAGAGAGAGAGAGAGAGAGAGAGAGAGAGAGAGAGAGAGAGAGAGGCGGAAGCAGAAGCGAACAAGAGGAAGACCCGCCCTCCCTTACACTGTATGTCGGCTCCACCCCTGGGTGGGCACAGCACTCACATTGCCAGACAGCAAACCAATAACAAACCAACAACTCAGCCCCATCAAAAGTATATGAGGACTTGGGGGGACATAGCATATTACCCGATACACTGTCCCAGTCACCCTGTCCCCTTTGCCAAGGCCTGAGGGGCAGCTCCTGTGGCCCTGGGCAAAGCTGCTCCTGCTGGGTGGCCCTCCCACATCCGGAGCCTAAGAGTTTCTCCAGCCCCTTCCTTGACCTTGTCCTCCAGTTCGGGGTGTCAAGAGTGCAATTTGGGGCCCACTCTGGGAGCCTCTCTTTCAACTTTTATCTTCCCTAATTCCTTCAGTCAATACTATTGTTCCAAGTTATCAAAACTCCTTGCTGAAATATAGCAAGAAATAATCACCGTAACCTAAGCTGGCACCATTTAAAATTAAATATACCGGATTTTCAGTCTCCCCCTCCCTCTTCCCCTCCCCTCCCTCTCCCCTCCCTCTCTGCTGTGGTACAGAAGATTGAACGCTACATCCCCAGTCCTTTGTGCATTTGGAGACAGGGTCTCACGCATTTGCTAAGTTGCCCAAGCTCGATTTGAACTTCTAATCCCCTGCTCCAGCCTCCAGAGTGCTTGCATTACAGACCTGGGCCACTATGCTGGGCTTTCAGTTTCTTTTTATGATAACTCTACATATGGGTGAAATTCATTCACTTGAAACCAACACAGTCTAATAAAAACAATTTGTATTCACAATTTTTAACTTTTCTAATGGCCGTGCTTAAAAAGTAAAAAGAACAGGGGAAATGAAGACAAGCCAAGTCTGTGGAAGTCTGCTGTGTGTTTTGTACCCACAGCACATTGCAGTTTGAGCCCACTATAGTTCTCAGTGGCCCACAGGATTGGTAGGACTGTATCAGGGACCCCAGGTGTAAGCCCAGGATAGGCTGATCAGAGTCAGAGAGCCTACAATAATCGTAAGTGTTTTCACCCTATATTTATACTGGTTTCATGAAAGATGCATGAACACCTGACAGTTTCTGACACAAATACTCTAATAAGAGGGAAAGTTTTCCTGGACAAAAGTAATGACAATTAAACAATAAAATTTCTGGAATTTTGCTCTGTTCTTCTCCTTGATTTACCTCCTGTCTTGGTTACTTTCTGTTGGGAGCAGCTGAAGCTGGAAACTAACCTAGGGCATGACCCAGACATGACCCTACCAAAGAAAGAAGAGCACCTGTGCCAGGTATGTTAAGAAGTTGCTACAGCCCAGCAAAACACCAAGCTCCTAGGCAATCCAAGCAATGGGTTGCCAGGCAGAGGGGCTGAAATTGAGGTCAACCTTCCCGGTATATAAATAAGCACGCTGCGTTGGTGAGCAGTACCTTTCCTCCCATCAGGAGGGTAAGGGCTCCTCTTGACCCCAGCTTTGTCTCTTCTGTATTTTCCTCATCCTCTCATGGTCCTTCACCCCAAGAACCTCAGGAGCCACATGGGTCGTGGCACATGGCACCAGAACATGGACAGTGTGAGAGATTGAGGGCGAGGGGACACTTCTCATGTGCGTGCAACTAGGGGGAGAAGTGCACTGGCATAGGTCAGTAGTCATCACTGGAGTGCATTGATATGGGCTTCATCAGGTGTAAAGAGTGGGCCATTGAAATTCTCTTCTTCTCTAGGGCCAGTTATAAATGGACCTGGGAGAAACCCCTTCCTCAGAAAAAGAAACAAAAAAAAAAAAGAGAGAGTGAGTCACATTGATTATTATGGGACAAACATATTTAGAAGAATCACAAACGTATAAGGAGCTGTTTGTTGCATCCTTGGTTCCAGTATTTACATTCCTTCTGTGGATCTGGATTAGACAGTGTTTTAATAATGGTAAGCTTCTTGAGACAACCACAGTGGAATTGGCTCCAGGCAGTTTTAGAATCCAGTCCCGAGCCGGGAAAAGACGGTGGAATGACAGCCACCCCGATAACCTCAACTGAGCCACAAG
>RJWM01008381.1:5195-67071 GCA_004363535.1 Dasyprocta punctata | reverse complement strand
CATGTAGAACCCTCAACCCACACTGCACAGCTCCTTCACCCCACTGGCGTAGACGTTCTAGTTCCACCGCTGACCTTTGGCCAGTCCAGCACAGAACCGTAAATAGACTGGCATGAGTCCTTATTGTGGGCTCTTAGATTCCCAGTTGGAACTGTGGGAGGCATTGTCATGTGTTTTGGGTCTCTAGTGGGACTCTTGCAGGACATTGCTGTGGGATCCAGGCCCTTGGCTAAATATCCTGGGTCTTAGTGTTGTGGATAGATTTTCCTGTACTTTCGTGTGTTCAACTCTGGGTGACTATTATAAAACAGTATTATAAACTTGGTGTCCTGTATGCAGTTGTTCTCTCCCTATAACCCCTGACTACAACAGGCATTATTAAAATGAGACTGAGCCAGGTGTGGTGGCACAGGCCTTTAATCCCAGTGCTTGGGAGGCTAAGGCAGGAGGATCGTTGTAAGTTCGAGACCAGCCTGGGCTACAAAATGAGTTCAAGGCCAGCCCAAACTGCATAGTGAGACCCTGTCTCAAGAAATAGGGCTGGGGATTTAGCTCAGTGGTGTAAGTGCCTGCTTGGCAAGCGCAAGGTTGTGAGTATGATCCCCGGTACCAAAAAAATAAAATAAAACGAGACTGAATGCTACGTCTAGAAAGAGCACTAGAACCTGCAGTTTGCTAGACCAAATGCTCACTTTCAGAAAAATTCCCAATATTACCTGGAGTACTATCGATTGGCTGGCCCAACACCAGTTCTCATCCCTTTTTGCTTTCAAACTTAGACTCCCAAAACACTGCTCACTGGCTTTCCCAGGCTTCCTTGCCACCCATGTGAGCTTTGTAGCTGGCCAATGAGACAGAAACAGAAATGTGTTTAACAGATTTACTTTCTTGATTAAATAGGCAAATATAACTGGTACCAGTCTTTCTCCTTTCTTTTTACCCAATGTCTGGAGCCACAGCTGCTACCTTATATCCATGAGTGAAAGATAGACAATTAAGAGACACTAGCCTTGACATTAATGAACTGTCAGATCAATGCCAGTAGCTTCCTTCCTCCAGAGACATAAAATTCTGCATGCCATAAAAGTTACATTTTCTATTACTTATAGCCAGATTCAGTCCTAATTGACACAATACCATAGAAAGTGATTACTTTCTCCTAGCACTCAGGTGGCTGAGGCAGGAAAACTGCCATAAGTTTGAGGCCAGCCTGGACTACATAGTAAGACTCTGTCTCAAAACACAAAAGCAATTTCTTTCAAAAGAAATAAGAGTTTCTCTCTAAAACATCTTCTGAATTCCATGAATTATTAAGATATATTTTTGCTAACATCAACAACAACAAAAACCTATTTCTGTATTCCTAAACAGTGAGCAATAGTATGCTAATATATTTAACATTTCTTGAGTTTTTGTCATGTGTCAAATACTCTTCTCGGTGATTTTAAAGTATCAACTCATTTAATCTTCATGGTAGATTCTTGAGATCAATACTATTATATTCTACATCTGGCAGGTGAGGAAATTATGGCATAGAGACAATAAGGAAACTTGCAAGGTTTCAGAACTAATGAAATGCTAGAGTTGAACCTTGAACCAAGATCATTTGATTTCTGTCTCTATTATTTTACTTCCTTAGCAAACATGATCAGATAAAGCAAAGAACATAAGAAAAGATAATGATTATCTGTGCCCTTAAATGCATAGGACCTGCCATTTCTAATTTTTAAATTCCTTGAATGTTTCATGCTTACATAACTTTAAATTGTACATATAGCCAACATATGGAGAACAACTGGGCTAAAAGATAGAATAAAATGTTAAATAAATGGATTTAGAGGAAGGAAAAAAGAACACGTAGCAGTTATCATCAGCATCATCTCTAATATCTGAGTGGCTGCCTTATACCATGCACTACACCAGTGTCTACTATGTCATCTTTATATATAAAATGTTCAGGTTCAATTCCCCAAGAATCAGACCTGACCTTCAAGTGGCCACTCCAACCCATGGAGACACAGCTACCTACCAATTAAGAGAAAACCAAAGCCACACTCAGGTGAACCTTGGGGAAATGCATCCAATGCCCTTTAATAGACAGAAGAAAAACTTAAATAGCTATGACTTATTGTTTGTGCCCTACACTGTGCTTAATGCATTCTAAGAGTTGCATCCTTTCATCTTCATACAATTCTATGAAGTAAGTCTTATCATCGACCTTTGACCCCTTTGGTCTTGCTGCTTTCCCAAGGTGGGGGATTTACTCAAAAATTGAAAGTAACTGGATAAAATCTCTGAGCCCCAGCCCCATCCTCTGTCTTCTATTGTGTGCAATGATCAGACTCCTGGGCAGAGACAAAGGACAAGAGCAGTGGCCAAACTGCCATCCCTCTCATCAGCTCCCCAAGCCCCAGTTCCCACATGGGAACACGATGAAGATCAGGCGATGCCTGGCCAGGACACACGAACCTGTGAAGAGGAGCCCCAAGCTTCAGAAATGCTGGTCTTTAGTAGTAAGAGACCTCTAATAAACCTACCTTGGAGAGACATTACCTTCTTCGTCATCCTGGACAACCAATAAATCTGTCTTCCGCTCTGCAGAGAGACACTTCCTGTGTCTTCTAATGTTCTTTATTTTTCAAGCATCCCTGAAAAGACCGTCAGGAACCCAAACGTGTGGATGCCTTTGCTCAGATGTGCAGAAATGCAAGGTACCCATGGAGAATCATCTCTCGGCAAGTGACTCAGAACGATTTTCATAGGATCATTCTAGCATTCCCAGGTAACAAGTAGGAACTGAAATTGTACATCTTTCTAAATTGCCACTTGTCTAGTCATTTTCAAAGCAATTGTAGAATGTCCACAACCTAGTCAAAAATGGCTCACCTAATTTGAAGAGAATATGATGCAGAAAAGTACTTATAACAAACGCTGAGCACCCTTCAGAGCCTGATCCACAGCTAAGCCTTTAATAGAATCTACTTATACCCCACCCAACCTATATTTAGTCATGGACACCTCGTCGCTGAGTTCTCAAGCACTCAGAACTCTTTAAGCATGCTGTTGGAGAAGAATAAAGTTACTCACAGTAATGATGAATTTTATGGATAGATTAAATGTATCAATCCTTATTAATTACTAAGAGCTGCTTTAAAAAGCATCATAGGCCAGGTGCAAATGGTCTAGCTCCATCTTCAACCTATTAGGTTTATACCTAATTAATCCAATTAAGTTTCTCTTTACAGATGAGGAAACACAGTTTCCCACAAAGTAAATTTCCAAGGTCATACAACAGGTTTATAGAAAAAAAAACCTACACCACATCCATTTCACTCTACATGTGGCCACCAAATGTATAAACAGGACTCTCTTGGTCACTTTTAGGCAAATGAAAATACACCTGGACACCAGAGACTTTCACAGGTTCCTAATAAGAGAGATTTGAACTCAGAATCTGAGTCCATAAAATAATAATGTTGTTTTATTTCTAAATGAAAGCAGTCTCCAACCAACATGGTGGTGCACAACTGCAATTCCATCAATCAAGAGGCTGAGGCATGAGGATTGCCATGAATTTGAGGCCAGTCTGAACTAATAATGAGACCCCATCTCAAAAAAAAGAAGCAACCTCCAACCAGGAATGTGGAACCTACAAATGCCTTCTTCCAAATGGAATGGGGGAAAAATAACTCTCTGCATTTGTAAAGCATGTCAATGGTGGATTATGTTCTATGTTATCATAAAACTCTTTTGAGTCCTCTGATTATGAGAAGGTTAACAATAATTTGGGTAAGTTACCAGCAGCCTTCAGTCAATTTATTTAGTGCAAGCAAGGCCCAAGGGGGAAAAATATCACAAGCAATTACTTAAACCACCTCATAAATTTATGAGAGAAAATAAATGATTGCTTGCTAATTAATAGGAATCTCAATAAGTTTGTTTTTAAATTGAGAGAAAATATAGAAATAAATTATAATTATGTTTGTTTGCATCATAAATATTATGCTGTAACAGCCTCGTAGACTGATACAGCACATCTTCCTAACAGTATATTTCAAGTGTGGAAATAAAACAGAGGATTCAATTCCTAGAGAGATTTTAAAATATTAGAAAAACCCAAAGTATATCAATCACACCGACATAGTTCAATGTTCTGCACTTTGAAGGTGCTTATTATTTTTATTCATTTTCTTCATAATTACCATCACATACCTGCAAAATCTGACGAGCACCCTAATACAGCTAAAGATTATCAGCTTTTACCATGCTTAAGGATTTATGTTGAGTCTGAGGCCTAGACTTTTCTCACTGACATTTTCACAAAATAATAAAGACAAAATGTAACAAAACATTCAAATAATGCCGCAAACACCACCATGCAAAGATGAGATGCTTCCAAATGTGACCACTGAATGACAGGTGGCACCAATTTCCGATAGCTTGAAATTTTCATTCATCAGTTGATATCCACTTGTTTCCATTTGGCTGAAGAAAGGCAGTTTGAAGGATTTCCCAATGAATAATGTATTAATGTGTGGGATGCATACAACTCAAATTACAAAGGTCATCACAACCTGAACATAAAAGACTCCTGAACCTCCCAGGTATAATGGCAGTTAGCTAGCACTGTGTGGTTCTCAGTTTCCATTAAGTCTGCACAACACCCATGGATACACAGAAAATTTCATTTCACAGTAGCCCTAGAAGTTGAGCAAAGCAATCAATGATTTACCACTCCTTGGGAAAGAATCTTGTGGCAAGAAGAGACCTGAGATTGGCTGAGAAACTGTCCATTATCCAATCCTTTAAAATAGGACAGAATCAGAGAAGAAAGAGGTGGGTGTGGGTGTTAACGACTCCCAATATCCACCCTGCCCCCAAAAAAGCAGGGCTAAGTCACATCCACCTTTGCCACAGGAAAACCTCATGGGCACACTTAGGACTATAGATACCCGAAATGTGGCTAAGGGCCATACCCTTCAACCCACTCCCTCAAGTTAAAATTGGAGTCTGAAAGGGTAACAGACCCCAGTTGGTCCATGAACTTAGCCATGGAGAGCAGCATCACCTTGTCTGTTGCAAAATTCAGGTCAGCCTAACCGGGCGTGGTGGTGCACGCCTTTAATCCCAGCACTTGGGAGGCTGAGGTAGGAGGAGCGTTGTGAGTTCGAGGCCCGCTTAGGCCACAATGCGAGTGCAAGGCTGGCCTGAGCTACATAGTGCGACCCTGCCTCAAAAAACTAGGGCCAGAAGTTTGGCTCAGTGGCGTAAGCACCTGTCTGGCAGGCATGAAGCTGTGAGTTCGATCCCTGGTGCCGAAAAAAAAAAAATTCAGGCTAGATCACTTTCTGGCAAAGACGAACCAACAAGAGGGGAAAAAGGAATTTTATATGGAAGAATCAAGAAAAATATTTTACAACTTTTAAATTGATCACATAACAGCCATTTTTCAAATGCCCATGTTCAAGTTCTCTGCTTAGCACTTTATGTACTTCTCTAGTTTTCAGAGCCACTTCATGAGGTAGTTATTACTCCTCTCATTTTAGAGACAAGAAACTCAAGGTTGGAAGGATAGTTAACCCTCCCAAAGTCACATGGCTGGTTGGTGGCAAAGCTGGGAATAAAATTAATAATTGAAGATCTGATTCTAATCAGAGCCCCAGACTGCCTTCTGAGGAGCCAAAGATCTTCTATGATGTATACACCCCCTCAAAGATGACACATTAAAATGTGGATCATGATTCAATAAGTCTGTGGTAGGACCTGAAAACCTGAGTTTCTAACAAGCTCCTGAGTGATATTGATGTTGCTGATGTTCAGACAACAGTTTGAGCAGCAAAGGCTAAGGAAATGTGCAACTGTGAGAACCCAAGAAGAAATTAGGCTTTCATCAAATACATAAGAAAATGTGAACTCTATGAAGTTGGTGAGGAAAGGTGAAATCAAATCACAAAAGGCTGATGTCAAAATAGAACAAGCTGTGAAGAAGGCAAGGGTGAGGAAGCAGATGAAAGCAATTGAAAAGAATCCAAGGAAATGCCAAAGGCAGAAATAAAATATCCACCAGCGCTAATAAAGTGGAATCTTCACTAGAGAGCAAACAAATCAAAAAAATGTATAAGACAAACTTGCACACACTCCAAAAATAATGAGGGAAAAGAACAAAAACTGGGAATGGTATAAAAGATAGTTTTGGGAACAGAGATGCCAGCTTCCAAAAATAGACATTGCACAGGGGGAACCAGGACACCTGGAGCGGACACTGAACTTGAAGATGTAGTAGAAGAAAACATTCCTGCACTTGTGCTGTTAAGACATAACACTGTCGCCAAGCATGGTGGTACACTCCTATAATCCCAATACTTGGGAGGCTGAGGCAGGAGAATCGTTTGCAAGTTTGAGGCCAGCCTGGGCAACAAAGTGAGCCCAAGGCCAGCCTGAACTGCATAGTGAGAACCTGTCTCAAAAAGACGAGAAAAAAAAAAAAGACATAACATGGTCCTAAATAATAGGGCTAAGAAAGTGCCCATGGAAGATATTCTTTGTGCCTTGTCTTGTTTCACCCCCACATACTTCAAAGTCCACCTGCTGTGACAGTGGCTGGCTCCTAGGTGCCCTAACAGCAACCAGTCCTTCTGCCACAGAGGGAGATCCTTCCCAGAGCTGTGCACAAGGAGGTCTAGATTTCATACCCTGGGGTTAAATCAGCCAAGAAGAAACAAGAGTCAATGGATAAATGTCTCAACTTTCCCTTCACAGGCTGAGACAATTCTGTGGTGGGTTCTACATTATCTCCCAACATCTCCCATAGGATTGAGCCCAGTGGTCCTCAGTTGCAATCTACACCTTAACTCTCCTATTATAGGTTTTCTGTTTTCCTTTACTCCCCTTCTCCCTGGCTTGTGGTCAACCTCCCAATTAAATTATCTGCAACTAAATCCTTATTTCAAGGTCTGCTTTTGGGAAAACACGAACAAGGATATGTCCCACATATGTCAGAGGAAAGTCCCTAATTATATTCAAAAGGAAATGTTATTTAATCGCTATTAAGTTATTGTAATAAATAAATAGATAAATCTATTGTTACTGTAATTTGAATAATGTAATCCCTTTTCCTGTTCTCACAGTCTGGGAAGTTTATATTTGTAATCTCATGGAAACGTTATTTGAATTCCGGCAAGTTAATTTCAATCCACCACCTCCGGTGCAACCCACAGCAAGAATAAAGACACTCAGACATATTCATAGTTACAGGCAGCCAAGGCTTCCTGAGTCTGATTCAGGTGAGGATTCACGGGACAAAAGCTTTGATCCAGGGCCTCGCCCAGAATTTATTAAGTCATGAAGAAGGGAGTGGCTTGAGGAAGAGTGACAGTGAAAATGGCAGGAATTGCATGAGTAATGTGAGCTGACCAAAAAGCACCTCTACAATATGCAGAGAGAAGGGTAAGCAGAAAGACCAATCTGCATAAGTTGATTGGGGTAGCATTTGAATGTTTAGGAGGCTATTGCTTCAGTTTCTGATATGTAAACTTCTGTGCCCCAGAAAGTCATAGCCTCTCATCTTCAGGTTTGAACCCAGTTAATATTCCTGGAGTTATGTGGCTCTGCCATCCCATTGTGCTCAACCTTTTTTAGAGAGACATGAGGCAAGGAAACAGGAAACTGTTGACTGACTTCAAAGATTACACATCATTATACCTAAGCTAGCCCTATTTACATTACTTATAGTCAATTGAAGGGAGAAGAAAATAACTTAGCCAGCTCTGTACATATCAGTACATGGAGATAGGGACTGGTTTAACTAATGTGGAGATGACTGCTTTGCATTCAAGGAGAGTCATCCAAATAGCCCCAATGTTTTGTGTTTAGGAGTTTGGAGGCAGCACAGAAGTGGGTAACACACGAACCTTCCCACACCCTACCTCGTTCACCATTTCTCTCCCCTTCAGGCTCCACCTATCCACAGTTTACAATACCCAGAATGCCCTATTCCCTGTATCCTCCTTTTAACCATCAATACCTATATTAGTCAGACTTCGCACACTACAATGAACCCCTGAGATAATCATCTTTTGGAAAGTTTCAGTTCATAATCAGTTGACCCTACTGCCTTGGGCGAGGCAATGCATCATAGTAGATGTGAGTAAATTAGAGTAGATTAGAGTAAAACTGTAGATTAGAGTAAAACTGAGAGGGAGAAGAGGAAGATGAGGTCTTGCCATCCTCTTTTAGGGCATATCCTCAATGACCTAAAGACCTCCCACTAGGCTCCACACCTTAAGGTTCTACTGTCTCCCAAGAGTGCCACTCTGGGGAGTAAGATTTAGCATATAAACCTTTAAGGAACACGTAAGGTCCAAATGATAACAATTCCTCAGGAACAGGAACCTCAACGGCTTTGTGCACCAAGTATATAGCACAGTTCCTTGGATATGGAAGGCTCTTGATGACTTTGCTAAATGAAGACCGGGTACATCACTGGGTCCTAGTACTAGCTCTGCCAGTTAACTAACTGTGTGACTTTAGACAAATCACTTAACCGATCTGACTGAGTCTTAATTATCTCCATCCATAACATGAGAAAATTCAACTCAGTGTTCTCCACAGTCAAATTATTATACAAATTTCAAGCAAGATTTCTTACCACTCTCTAATAACCCTTTTTTCTTTTCTTTCTTCCTTTCTTTCTTTCTCTCCACACTGGGGATTGAATCCCAGGCTGAAGCACTTTTTTGTTTTTTACTTTGATACAAGAATTGTTAAATTGCCCAGGCTGGGCTCAAATTTGTGATTCTCCTGTCTCTACTTCCCATGTAGTTGGAATTACAGGCATGTGTCACCACACCCAGAAATCGCTTTCTGTTATTTTAAGTGTGGTTAGTGCAGAATAAATTCATACATTTGAGGACCACACTAGTCTATAACTATAGCATTTTCTAAAATATTAACATTTCATAGTTCTTTTGGAGCCTAAGCAAAATTCTACTTGTAACTATCATGTACCTTCACTGCCCAAGGCATTGTCTGGACCTGCTGTCCAATATGGTAGCCACTAGTCCCATGGGGCTATTAGGCCCTTGAAATGTGCCTACTCCAAATTGAAATGTGCGTGAAGTGGAAAATACACACTGGATCCTGCAAATTTGACATAAAACAGAATGTAAAATAGCTCAACAATTGTGTTAAATTGAAAAGGTCATATTGTGGATATACTGGTCTAAATAAAACATGGTATAAAATTAATTTTACCTATTTCTTTGTACTTTTGCAATTGAGAACACTTAATGTGAAGAAAATGGGTGAACTCACATCCTGTTTCTCCTGAGCAGTGCTGATCTAGAAGTG
The DNA here is from genome assembly GCA_004363535.1 of Dasyprocta punctata. NCBI lineage: Eukaryota > Metazoa > Chordata > Mammalia > Rodentia > Dasyproctidae > Dasyprocta > Dasyprocta punctata. The sequence goes on along the minus strand of RJWM01008381.1, from coordinate 57,723 downwards.
CTGAGGGATAAAAAGATAAGCGTGTTCATCTCTGGCCTTTAAGCTATTTTAGTATAGTGTAGAATGGGCTGGACAAACGGAATAGACTCAGGAATAGCTAATAGATGGCAGAGCACCTGCAAGACAGACTAGAGGGACAAAGAGCTACAGAGTGAAGGGGAAGGAGGAATTCTGTAACTCGGTCTTATTTAGGAGAGAGAGCCACGTTGGAGCTGCTTCCGCACAGGAAACTGCCCTGCTGGGTTTTGTCATCGTTTTTCTCACAGAGATTGATGCATTAGCACAATAGGCTTTTGCTAACAGTTTCAGAGGAACTAGGGAAAACCAAACCAAACCTGGTCTCAAAGATATTATTGTCCCTGAAATGCTCTGTGAACAAGAAAAAATCTTGTTTTTATTTCCTGCCTATGGTGTTAAAATCCATCCAGGGGCAGGTTGATATAAATTCCCCAAAATAAAGCATTATGGCTTGGTTTTCCCCATACCCCTCTAAAAAGACAAATTGTTGTTCACAATGCAATCTCTTGCATTGGTTAAATGGTTTTTCAAATAAACATTTTGAGAGATGAGTCCCTTAGGTGCTTATAAAATCCTCTAGCCCCTTAATGAATGTATCGGTGTAACTTCATGATAATAAGAGAGAAGATGAAAAACATCATGTGTGCCAGAGTTGACTGGGTGAGTTTAATAGACACCAACATTGTAACTCCGGTCTCACTATTATCTTGTGTGACAGCAAGGGAGACCCAAAGACAGTCAATGGAATTTCACCTTTAATAATCCAATACCTGGTGCCCCTTTCCCTTACTAAAATAACTGGGGCTTTTTCAGGAGCAGGCACTAAGCCCAGGTGAAAACTAAATTCCCCAACCTGCCTTGTACATTAGATGAACCCAGGACCCATTCGAGCCAATGCAGTGGAAGTGGTAATAGTTGGTAGGGCCTCTGAGACAGCCCAGTCAAGAGGACACCAGGGGAGACTCAGATAGGGTGCCCTCCTCCTCGGGCCTGTGCCCTGCCTTTCTTCTGAATGTACCACAAGAACAGCACTGGAGGAGAAGCAGCCAACTGTAGCCTGAGCACCAACTGTGCACTTCAGAGAGCTGGGGAAAGTAACGGGGCCTACAGCCCTGGGGTCATTAGGAAGTCCAGACCACCCACCTTTGGATTTTTTGGTGAAAAATATAAAATAACTGTTTTAAGCCACTGATACAGACATTTTTTGTAACTGATGTAAGTTGACTGATTGCTTTGTGAATATGGCTGATGTTTCCAGTGTGTTGGTTCTTAGTGGATGTGTTTTGGTGACCTGCCACCCCAACATTCATGTCAATGTCAGTGTCCATTCACACTATTTAATGGACATACATGAGTGAAGGAAGAAAATGTGGACATTGAAACATATTTGTACAAACCAAACTTGGTGCCACATGCTTGTGATCCCAACACTCAGAAGACTGAGGTGGGAGGACCACAAAGGAGTTTGAAGCCAGCCTGGGCTACATGGTGAGTTTAAGGCCAGCCTGAATTGCATAGTGAGACCTTATCTCAAAAAGACAAAAAAAAAATTTGGTACCATTTGCACTTGTCTTGACCAATTCTTTGCTCTGGACAGAAAAAACCTACAAACCACCCCCAGAAAGAGATTCCAGCACCCCAAAAATCTGGCAACATAATTGTCAAACCAGCAAGGAAAATAGGTAAGGCCGCTTTGGGCACGTTTCTTTTTTGTTTTTTTCTTAATATCCCTCTAAGCTGGAGAACCCAGGATAGTTTTGATGGCACCAGAAACTCTTCCCTGTTTCCCAGAATGTGAGGTATAGAAAGAATGCATGGCCTCTGTGTTTTTCCCAGATGGTAAAAGGCCCATGGGTCTACCTCAAGTTTATCTCCCCACTTCTTTCTCTTTCCTATTTTTGGTCACACATTGCACATGCAAGTCAGTAAAGACCAGCCAGAGAGCCTATTACTAACCTAGTTGCAGAACAGATTGATATAGGGAAATGAAACTCCCAACCTGCTAGATGTCTGAAATGCAGAGTTCATGTTCTCTAAAATCAAGGAATGAATTCTAGAAACAATAAAGGTTAAGAGTAGGAAGAATTTATTGAGAGAAAAAAAGCTTCCAAATGAAAAGGACAGAAGGGGACCCAGAAAGTGAGTGACCCACCAATCCTGTTTCTCAAGGGTTTTATTGAACAAACCCACCAGGTGAGGAAGGTTTAAGGTGGGACAGAACCATAATCAATCAATAAGATTATAAGTATAATCACTTAGGTAGCATTGATTCAATGACAAATCATAGGGCAGGGGTGAGGTGGAACAAAACTATGGTCAACCAATAAGTATACAACAAGTATAACTGCTAGCAGACAAGGACTTCTGGAAGGGGTGGGTAAGGAGGTTTGTCCTCCACTCCAAGGTGATTGATATCTACTTACAATATCAATCACTGCTGTTCATCTCTAGGGAAAGCATATGGGTAAGTAGTTCTTCTTTTTCTTGAAGCATGGCCTTCAGTGAGTGCACCTCCAGGCACACTTGTCTCCTATACTAACTTCTCGAGGGCCCAGCCCTGTCTGACTGCCTACAATATTTCTACCTAACTTAGCTATCTACAAGTTCATTTAGGTATGCCTTTTTGACCTTTTATTTCTGTTCTCCATGACACTTTGCTCAGCTTTCTCACTCTTTTGGGGGAAAAACAGCTGTTGGTAACTTGGTAGCCTGTCTGAATAGCTACCTACCCCAGTTTACTCTTTCTTGTGCTCAAAGACTCACCTGTGCTTTCCCGCTAGATGAACTTTTCTTTCTCAGGCTGTTATTTCATACTAGTTAGTTCCATTTTGCTTCATCACTTGATCAGCCATGTGGGTTACATCATGTTTGATTTCAAGTGATCTCATGGTCACAGAAAAATCTCATGCTATAGATAGGAGCTAGGTCTCTGATTTTATTTTATTTTTTTTTTATTTTAAAGATAGTAAAATCCAACAAAACGTAACAGAACAAAGTCAATCAAAACAAAGCAGTAGAACTGGTACAGAACTTCAAAGAAAGATACTATGAAAACAATAGCTACCATAGTATATCTTGTTATTTTCAGAATAGTTGACCATTCCATCAGGTATAGTAAAATCAAACCAAAATCAAAACAAAATAAAACCAATAAAAACAGAATATGAAATAAAGCAAAAAAACTTAATCAGAATAAAGCTAAACAATGAGAACAATACTGGGCCTCAAAGACAAGACAGAAGAGAATCCCCCATATTTGCTACATTGTATGCTGTCATCTTACCAAGAGATGCTCAGACTGCCAGCCCCAGGCCTGCAAAATCAACCAAATGACACAAGTATTTAGTTGCTTTATGTACCTTAGTTGCTATCAACTTAGCTGGTCCTCCAAACCAGCAGGTTGCTTGGGGGGGGGTGTCCTTGATTCTTAGCCCACATGCCAGGTTGCTTATGGAGGGAGGTAGATGTCCTTGATTCTTAGCCCGTGCACCAAAAGACAGGCTGGTTGTCTTCTGATTGGAGCCTCTCTGTAGGTCTCTGATTTTAGAGAACCTAAAGACTTCCTCCTTCTTCTCTTTTGAATTAGGCTAGATCCTTTCCTTGTTTCTTCTAACAAAATGTAGGTAATTTAGAAACATAAGCCTGACAGTCTGAGAAGAGCAAAAGAACAGCCAGTAAAGCTTAACTCAAGTGACTGTGAGTCATTCTTAGGATTTTTTTAAAGTTTTTCTTGCAGAGAGAGAGAGAGAAAGAGAGGGAGAGAGAGAGAGAGAGATTTTCATCAGTACTGTTCTGCCTTAAACAAAGTACAGTACCAAAGTTTTTACTATGGGAGTAAATGCAAGAGATATTGTTTCTCAAGTGGCTCCCTAAGGAGTTAATAGGTCCCAATATAGGGATGGATATGGGGTGGCATTTTAAATTATGAGGCTATTTTTCAGTTAAGCTATTTCTGCTTAAAACGTAGAAGGCGGAGCAAAATTCCTGATGTTCAGGTTTTTGTGAGCCATTGTCTCAGGAAAAGCCCAGAAACTATGGTATTGAGAGTGGACCCAAGGAAGAGAGAGATATCTTTGATGATCCCATCCTCAGATCCCCACTTGTCTCTCAGAGGGATATGGGTCTCTCCCATCTGTTTAATGAAGCAAATTCAGATGGGAGCCCAGACACCTATGACCCAATTGCTGGACATGGCCTTTCCTGTCTTTATTGTTCAGGATCTGGAGGAGGGTCAAAAGAGAAAAGGCTAAAATTGTAGCTGTCACAATTGGCAATGCTTTAAACTCACCCAAATTATCTAAGGGAAAGCCCAAGGATGACTGAGTGCAAGAAGTCAGAACATGGGACACAGGACTACACCAAGTCACTGCCTGGGCCCTGCTCCAAGTGTGAGGTAGCCAATGTGCCTGACTCAGGGCATTGGCGGGTTGACTGTCTCTGCTCCCAAAGAGGGTCTAGGCCAGCCAAACCCTCATTCCTGCTCTGAAGGGCCCAAGAGGCTCCTGTTTGAGGATATTATGATCTCCGATGAGGAATCCTGGGTAATGCTGGACATCATGGCTTAGCCAACTCAATTACTTCATTCAATTTTGACTTTCATTCTGCAGAAGACTCTCCTCTAGATCTAGAGCTACTGTTGGGGTTAGGAGATCCCTAGTTAGAGATTCTTTACTCCTGCTCTGTGTCACTTTGAAGGCCAAATGTTTACCTATGACTTTCTAATTGTCCCACAGCATCCTACACTGTTGCTAGGAAGACACTAGCAAAATTGGGGGCAATTATCAAATTCTGGCAAAAACCAAAATTGATTTTGTCTGTTAGGACTCCATCAGGTCACCCTGACCTAAGTAGCCAATGGATGACCCTGCTGCATGGTATAAATGGGATAACTCAGACTCCCTAACAGGTCAGAGCAATTCTTGAAACCAAAGGTTACTTGCAGTTAACAGGGGAATGGTTTACTAAGTATCAGGCTATGCTCTTAGACACCCCTGTGGTTACTATAAAAACTTGGCACTATTCCTAATTCTACCTCTCTGATGCCTACAGGCCCAGAAATTAGCCATTCTTATGAACAAGTGCCTATGCAAGCAGACAAGATATTTGCATCTTACCTCTCCAAGACCTTAAGGAGGTGTGGTTCACTAATGGAAGTAGCCTTGTGCAAGAAGGACATCAAAAGGCAGGTTATGCAGTTGTCACTTCACAACAGGTCATTGAGTTCAACTTCCCCCAGGGACTTTAGCTCAGAAAGGGAGACCTAATAGCTCTTACTCAGGCATTGATAGGAAAAGGAAAAGCCAAGAAGCTACATATCTATACAGATTCCAAATATGCCTTTCTGATGCTACATGCCTACGTATTAATCTGGAAAGAAGGAGCTTGCTGACTAGTAAGCAATCATCTATAAAGCACAAGCAAGAAATTCTACAACTCCTAGAGACAGTCTATCTTCACAAGCAAGTCACAGTCATGCATTTTCCCAAAAAAGACATGACTAAAGTCTCCTTGGGAAATCAAAAGACTGACAGGGAGGCAAGAAGGGCAGCTTCACAACCCTGCAAGACCCTAACATTATTCCCAGTTCCTGAGGAATCATTCTGATCTTTCCTCAAGGAACATTGTGACAAGCTATAAAGATTCTATATGAATCCATTAGAATCTTTACAAGACTAAGAAGTAAGCTATTCCTAAGAACCTCTGAAAGACTGGAGGTGCTTCTTCCAGAAAACAAGCCTCTAGTATGCTCTGGGTGCAGACAAGTAGAGTCACTAATGACCAATTCACACAGCTTAAATGGGCACCTGTATTGAGACTCCCATTTTTAATTAGATACATTGTATGGGTAATTTTGCTAAGGCTATGTCTCTCAGACATTCAATAATTTATTTAACCCCTAGCTTTGCCGTGTTTTGTCCTCCACAAGGAGAATAGAAATCGGACCCGCTCCTCCTATTTGGGTTCTACATCCCCAACATAATGGTAAAGTTACTTTCTTTCTATCATTGTACAGACAACTCACTAGTCACTAATTCTTTTCTCACTGACTTCTGCTAGATTTCCTATCTTCAACCCAGCCAGTGGGCCACAACACCTCAAGGTAGCTGGAGAGCACATACTCCCCAGTAGGTAGAGTCTATAGCCCCTTCCATCTAGAAGAAGTTATAGAAAATAGAAATCTCTGCTCCCTAAGCACCTCATAAAGAATTATGGGCTGTGGAAATCTGTATGGAGATTCTTCAAAAAACTAGAATTAGAGGTCCCATTTCACCCAGTTATTCCCTTTCTGGGTATGTTCCCAAAAGAATTAAAAACATCATACCACAGCAATATATGTGCACCCATGTTTATAGCAGCACGATTTGGAATAGCTAAATCTTGGAAATGACTTAAATGTCCATCAGCTGAGGAATGGATAAAAAGATATGGCGTTTTAATACAATGGAGTACTACTCAGCCATAAAGAAGGATAAACTGGAGACTTTTATAGATAAATGGGTGCAACTTGAGACCATACTCATAAGTGAAATAAATCAGACACACATGTGTAAACATCGTATTGTCTCACTAGTGTGAGAAGATGAAAGAAACAATAAATGTGTGTGTGTATATATAATACGCAATGCATATACCATTGTTACCCCCTAAATATTGTGTTTTGAAATTTTGGTGGGTTTTTTTTTGTCTTTAAAATGAAATAGATTTGAAAAGAAAGAAAAAGGAAAAGGAAAATTCAAAAACATTATGGGGAAATGAAACAGGAGATTAGGGCATGGCAAAGATGGCCGGGGAAGTAGATGTGACCTGTTAATTACAAAATTCCAAGACACATATACAGAACAGTTTCCAAAGCCCTGAACATGAACTTCTTGTGAGAACTTGTTTTCCATAAGAAGGCCTAGGCACCAGCCTAAGGAGTGAATGATACAAAAATGATAGTATGCATTGAGTTTTAGCCACTGTGTTCTATTTTACCTGGTGGCCACCCTCACACTATAGGGAGTGCTTCTTTTCCTACTTTTACTTAGCCAACACTGCTCTAGAGAGCTTATTTCTTTTCCTACCTTTAATAAAACTTTGCCACCAAAAAGAAAATCTATATAAACACAAGAAATAATCCAAATAAAATCAATAATGAAAACTCAGATCAAGTATATAATTCAATTTTGACATTTTCTTTTGTTTTGGGATATCTTGACTGTGAGAAGACCCTTTGGATGGCATTACTATTACTAGTAATGGGTGAATTCACATATTTTTCATTAACTATGTTAAATTGATAAAGTATATAATTTTGCAACATCTAAACTTGGTGATACATTTTTTCTTTTTTTTTTTTCTTTATTTTATTTTATTTTAAACAAAAGGAAAACAAGAAATCAAAACATAACAATTTCACCCCAACCAACAAAACAGCAACAATCATCAGCATATTGGATATTCCAAAAAATTATTTAAGACAAAAAATACAGACATGAAACATTATCTAACTAATTGTTAACACAATTGTTTTCAAATGAACATTTCACATTAAAAATAAAATCTGAAGGTGACCCTGAAAAAATTACATTTTACCCAAAATTCTTTTTCTCTGACTGTCACGACTAATTTTTTATATACATAGATTTTGTTTCAGATGGCATGATACTGTATCCAGAGGATCCCAAGAACTCCACACCTGTCTTTTTGTGACAGCAATGTATTCAGGTTTCCCAATACAGTTGTATTAAGGCTTACTTGATTTTTCATGTTGATTAATAATTGTTTTATATAACTGGATGGACTAGTATTTGTTGCATTATTATCTCTTCCTCTTAGATTGTTCCCTTACCAATATACAATGACCTTCTTTGTCTCTCTTAATCAGTTTTGGCTTAAAATTAACTTTATCTGCAAATAGAATAGCTACCTCTGCTTTTTTCTGGACTCCTGTTACATGGAGTATTGTTTTCCATCCTTTAACTTTCAGTCTATGAGTACCTTTTTGAATTAAATGTGCTTCTTGTATACAGCATATTGTTAGATCTTGCTTCTTGATCCATTCTGCCAGCCTATGTCTTTTGACTAATGAATTAAGACCATTAACACTGATAGTTAAAACTGATATGTATTGACTTATCTTTATCATGTTGTTTTCTTTTTTCCTGGTGGATTCCTTCTATTGGGGTTCATGGAGCTGTAGTACTTATCATCCCTTTCTAAAATATCCTTCAAAATATTTTGGAGTGCTGGTTTAGTGGTCATGAATTTCCTCAACTGTTCCTTATAATGGAAGTATTTTGTTTCTCCCTCTATTTTGAAAGATAGTTTTGTGGGATACATCAGTCTGGGTTGAAAAATGTTTTCTTTTAGAACTTGGAGTACTTCACTCCAAGCTCTCCTTGACTTGAGAGTTTATGCTGAGAAGTTCACTGTAATTCTGATGGGCTTTCCTTTATAGGTGATCTGTTTCTTTTCCCTAACAGCTTTTAAAATTTTATTGTGTTGAATTTCTGGAATCTTGACTATGATATGCCTGGAAGTAGATTTATTTTTTATCATTGCTAATTGGAGTTCTATATGCCTCACTTATTTGTATATCAAATTCTTTTTCTCTACCAGGAAAATTTTCTGACACGATGTCTGTAAGGATGTTTTTAATGTCATTTGTAGTATCTCCTGCTTATTCACTGACTCCAGTTAATCTTAAGTTATTTTTCTTTGTCTCATCAAGCAACCGCTGGATTAATATCTCATGATCCCTTGCCAGTTTTGAAGAATCTTTCTTTTCCTGGTCACTGACTGCGAGCCTGTCTTCAATATCTGAGATCCTGTCCTCACATTGGCTTAATCTGCTTTGAATACTTTCAATAGTTTCTATTCTCCTGGATATCTACTTGAATCTGCTTTATGGAATCCATTTGCTTCCTATGTTGTCCTTCCTTAATTTGCTTAAGCTTATTTACTTTTTTGTCTGTATCTGCCCTAACTTCCCTAGCATGGTATATGTTTTGGTAATCTCTGTGGTTATTTGAGAGATTATTTCTGATTTCTTTTTTTCTAAAGCCTCATTCAACTGCTTTGTTACCACTTCTAAGAACCTTGTAGGGGGCTTTCAGATTTTCCAGCCTCATTGCCCCCTGGGTTTGCTTTGGGTGAACTGGGTGTCGGGGTTGTGACCTGTTTAAGTGTCTTCTCATTTCTTTTCTTTTTTAGTTTAATTCCTAAAGTGATACCTGTTAGTTGCCTGCAGTAGGTTACTTTAATGGTGGTATTAAGGACTTCCAGGTGATGAGCACTTCCCGGAGATATCTTCCAGGTGTAACTGGTTCCTGGGCTCCGAGTCTATTGGAAAACCCCACCTCCTCAGTTTGTCAGAGATGAGAAACCACTGCTCACCTAGCCCAGTGCCTAGTTCCTTGGCACCATGCCCCAGCCCTCTCTGCGACCCCCAGTCAATCCCAGTCCTGGACCAGCAAGGCCAACAGCTATCCAGTTCAATCGAGTCAGTTCTGGCTGCAGTGGCACCCACAGCATCAAACACAGCCAACAAAACAGTAAATTGATCCAACCCCTGATTTACAACCCCCAACCATATAAACTGAATTTATATCCATACAACAGGATGCAAAACAATACTTAGGTTCACAAAATGTCAATTCTGTCCCCAAGGGTGAGGACCCAAAATGAATTTAAGAAAAAGCAGAAAATGGGAAAAGGGAAAAGGGACTGCAAGTAGGTTGGGGAACAAAGATGGGTCTACCAACTCAGGGAAACCACTGCAGAAGACTGAGGGAAAAGAAAGCCAAAAGAGACAGAAAAGAGAACAGAACAAAACCAGATCCAAAAGGAGGGCGGAAAACACACTCACACTAAAAAAAAATAAAAAGAAAAAGAGTCCACTTCCAGGGTTCTCTCTGGATTCACTGGTAAACAGCCTGTGGAGACAGCAACCCAAATTGTGGCACTGTATCTCCACAAGCCAGCAACTGTTGGTGGATGGAGTGGTAGACAACCTTAGCAGGCCTGCCCTGAGAACAGCCTCTTCGGGCTCACAGCCATCCAAGCAGTCTCTGCAGGTCTGCACCCAGCTAGGAACCACTGGGGGAAGCCAGCAACAGTTTTACCCCCAGGCATATCTGGCCCAACTCAGGAATGGCTTCTGGCAAATCGCTCTCTCCCATGGGAGGACCAAGCCCTCCACACTCACTGCCAGCCAGCACAGTCCTCCATGCCTGCTGCTCTCCTCCACCCAGGAATGGCTCTGCAGAGGTCCCGGGGTTGCCAGCCACCACCAACACCACAACCATGCACTACCACACTCCAACAACTCTCCTTGTGCACCAAGTCCAGCTCTGGGTGAAGGCTCTGCCAGCTACCACCTACTTCTTAATTGAATTTTTTCTTTTTGCTCTCTCTGTGGGGTTCAATTCAGACTTCAGGCTCCTCCTAGGTCCAAGGAACCCATCTCCCTCCTTTTTGTCTTCCTCAAGATGGTGTGTTCCAACATCTAGACAGTGTCTCTCAAAAAGGCTATTTTCCCTGTATTCTACTTCTCTGCCATCTTCCCAGAAGTCTCCTACATTTTAAAAAGATAATTTTTGGATGAATTTTGTCTTGCAAAAATGTTGAAGAAAATTACTTGAAGGCAAAATGATAGTACCTGTAAAAATTATTGAGGCTTAAATGGTTACACATTTTAATATTTATAAAAGTACAGAAAATAGTATCTTCCATTTAGCAGAACTTTCTCAGAATCTATAAAGACAGAAAATTCTCAATTAAAAGTATAGTCTAGAAATACAGTTGACTGATGTGTCAACAATTTCAAATTACCAAACATAAAAATGCAACCTTATGAAACTTTCAGTTAATTCTGTGAAAAAATAATTTAAAACAGTAAAACCATCCAGGTGTGGTGGTGCAAGCCTATGATCCCAGCATTTGGGAGCCTAAGGCAGGAGGATCACTGTGAGTTCAAGGCCAGCCCCAGACTACATAGTGAGACCCAGTACAAAAGAAAGAAAAAGCCATATTAAATAATTTAAAATGCATTCTTCAGACAAATACCAATGAAAGTCGTAGACAGAAATGCAGCTTTAAAACTACTAAAATGCATTAATATTTGAAAAATCATTTTTCTACTTCTATCACTTTTAATGTCAAGATTATCAATATAAAAGTTTCAATTTTGGATTCATGTATATGCATATATATTACATTTTTTAAATTTTTTTTATTTTAAAGAGAATAAAACGAAACAGAACAAAGCAGATCAGCACAAAGCACTGCAAGCAACACAGGATTTCAAGACAACAGGAAATCAACAATGGCTACCATAATGTCTCTTGCTTTCTTCAAAATAGTTATCAATATCTTCATACACAATGAATTCAAACAACACAAAATAGTATAAAACTGATCAAACAAAAGAATGAAAGCATTACAGGTCTTCAAAACCAGACAATAGGAAAATCAACTATGGCTACCATGTCTCTTGTTCTCTTCAAAATAGCTGCCCACAATATCACACATCTTGAAATCAAATAATGCAAAACAGACTAACACTAATCAAAACAAAGAATAAAGGCATTATTGAACTTCAAAACAAGATGATGTGAAATCAGCAATGGCTACCATAATGTCTCATTTTCTTCAAAGTAGCTGTTCATACAATCACACGTAATAAAATCAATTCTTGTGACCTCTTTAGGAAAAAGAGGCATGTATAAGCCCTTCTGCATTAGAGGAAAAACAAAACAAAACAAAACAAAATACAAGAAAAACAAGAAACAAAGTACACAAATAAATAACAATAACGAAGAGCCCAAAACAATAACAATATAGGCTTTCAAAGGCTATAGGCTTTCCTAGGTGGTAGGAACATAACTAAGGTTGTTATTTTGCATAGTTATCTTCAAAAGAGTTACTCAGATTACCAGATATAAGCATGAAAAATTGATCTAATCCTATGAATATTAACTGTTTTGTTCCAAGAACTAATAGAATTAGTAATACAATCATCTTAGCTTTAAGTATATATGTACAAATTTATACCCTTTTTCTTTTCCCTTCCTTCTTTCCTCCTTTTCCCTGAGTTGTTTTATTCACCTTTGAGCAGTTTCTTACCCTTTCACAATGTTTATTGAAGGTTTTGTATCTTATTTACTCTTTCAGTTTCTTACACTAGAGAGACAATACAGTATTTACACATGTGAGTTTGATTTATTTCACTTATGAGTGTGATCTCAAGTCACATCCATTTACTGAAAAAACCTCAACATTATCCTTCTTTATAGCAGAGTAGTATTCCATTGTATAAAAATAGAACATCGTTTTTAATCATTCCTCATTTGATGGGCATTTGGGTTGTATTCAAGATTTAACTTTTACAAATTGTGCTTCTATAAACATGGATGCACATATATCACTGTGGTATGATATTTTCAATTCTTCTGGGAATATGCCCAGAAGCAGGATAGCTGGGTCAAATGGAACTTCAAATCTCAGCTTTCTGAGGAAACTCAAGACTGATTTCCACAGCGGTTGTACCAGTTTACACTCCCACCAACAGTGCAGAAGAGTTCCTTTTTCCCCAGAGCCTCTCCAGCATTTGCTATTGGTGGTTTTCTTGATCCTGACTATTCTTTCTGGAGTGAGATGGAATCTCAATGTTGTTTCAATTTGCATTTCTCTAATGACCAATGATGCTAAACATTTTTTCATGTATTTATTTGCCATTTGTATTTCTTCCTCTGAGAAGTGTGTATTCATTTCAGATGCCCATTTTTTGATTGGGTCTTTGAATTTTGGGGGCCTGATTTATTTTAATTCTTTACATGTTCTAGGTAGAAGTCTTTCGTCTGAGGGACAGTTGACTAAGAATCTTTTCCCAATTCGTGGGTTTTCTTTTCACTCTGTTGGAGATTTCTTTGGCATGCAAAAACTTTTTAATAAGATGAGATTCCAGTTATTGATTCTGGGAAGTATTTCCTGTGCAGTTTGATTTTTGTTCATGAATTCTCTGCTTACCCCTGTCTTCAAAATTTCTACCTACTTTGTCTTCCAGCAGATTTAGTATTTCTGTTTTAATATTTAGATCTTTGATCCATTTTGACTTCAGTTTAGTGCATGGTGATAGGCATGGGTCTAGTTTTAATTTTCGGAATATAGAAAGCCAGTTTTTCCAGCACCGTTTGTTAAAGAGGCTATCTTTCTTCTGATGTACATGTTTGGCCCCTTTGTCAAAGATGAGGTTGCTGAGTGTGTTTGTGATTGTGGTTGTATCTTCTAGTTTATTCTGCTGATCTTCAGGTCTGTTTTGATTCCAGTACCATTCTGGTTTTATCACAGTAGCTTTGTAGTATCACTTCAAGTCAGGAATTGTGATGCCTCCTGCCTCCCTTTGTTGCCCAGAATTGCCTTTGCTATTCTAGGTCTCTTCTGGTTCCAGATGAATTTTAGAAATTATTTCTCTAGATCCATGAGATATGTTAATGGTACTTTGGTTAGAATTGCATTAAATCTGTATAACAATTTTTTTTTTTTTTTTTTGCGGCACCGGGGGTTGAAGCCTTGCGCCTACCAGGGCAGGCGCTTAAGCCACTGAGCCAAACTCCCGGCCCTCTGTATAACAATTTTGGGAGAATGGTCATGTTCACAATGTTTGTTCTTCCTATCTATGAACAGGGAATGTCTTTCCATTTTCTGAAATCCTCTTTGATTTCCTTTTTCAGAGTAATGTAATTTTCACTGCACAGATCTTTTACTTCCTTTGTTTGATTCCTAAGTATTTCATTTTTTTGGATGTTATAGTGAAGGGTGTGGTTTCCCTTATTTCTCTCTCAGGGAGTTTGCTGTTTGTGTACAAGAATGCTATTGATTTTTGAGTGTTGCCCTTGTATCCAGCTACATTAATGAATTTGGTTATTACATCTAGAAGTCTTTCAATGGATTTTTGGAGGTCTTCTATGTAAAGTATCATGTCATCTACAAATAATGATAACTTAACTTCTTCCTTCCCTATCCTTATTCCATTTATTTCTCTCTCTTGTCTAATTGCTCTGGCTAATGCTTCCAAAACTATACTGAATAGGAGTGGTGATAATGGACATCCTTGCCTTGTTCCTCATTTTAGGTTGAAAGTTTTCAGTTTTTCTCCATTTAGTAAGATGTAGGCTGTTGGTTTATGATATATGGCTTTTATCAGGTTGAGGTAGAGACCATCTATTCCGATTTTCTGTAGGGTTCTAATCATGAATGAGTGCTGGGTTTTGTCAAAAGCTTTTTCTGCATCTATTGAAATGATCATGTGATTCTTATCTTTGCCTCTATCAATATGGTGTATTGAGTATCGATTTGCATATGTTGAACCATCCCTGCATTCCTGGGATGAATTTCACTTGGTTGTGGTATATAATCTTGATGACTTCCTGCATTCTGTTTGCCAGTATTTTACTGAGGATATTTGCACCTATGTTCGTTAGGTAGATTGGCCTATAATTCTCTGTTTTGCTTGGGTCTTTCTCTGGTTTTGGTGTGAGGGTAATACTTGCTTCCAGGAATGAGTTAGGGAGACTTGCTTCCATTTCAATTTCATTGAAGAGTTTGGGAAGTGTTGGCATTAAGTCTTCCTTGAATTTCTTGTAGAATTCAGCTGTGAATCCATCAGTACCTGGACTTTTCTTTGTTGGTAAGGTTCTAATTATACTTTCAATTTCATTGGCTAACATTTGGTTATTCAGCAGTTTTACATCTTCTTGATCCAGCTTTGGTAAATCATGTTTCTAGAAACCTGTCCATTTTTTCTGTGTTATAGAACCTGTGAGAGTAAAGGTTTTCAAAGTAGGTATTGATGATCTTCTGTATTTCCACAGGGTCTGTAGTACTTTCCCCCTTTTCATTTCTAATTGCGTGGATTTGAGTTTTTTCTTTCCTGTTTTTGATAAGGTTGGCTAAATGTTTACCAATTTTATGTACTCTTTCAAAGAACCAACTTTTTGATTCATTAATTCTTTGTATTGTTTTCTTAGTCTTTATTGCATTAATTTTTGCTCTGATCTTTATAATTTCCTCCATTCTTTTGGATGTGGGATTGACTTGCTCTTCTTTTTCTAGTATTTGAAGTGTAGTATCAGGTTGTTTATTTGTGTTTGTTCTGTTTTCCTGATGAGGGAATTCATCAAAACACATGTCCCTCTGAGCACTGCTTTCACTGCATCCTTCAGGTTCTGGTAAGTTGTATTTGTATTTTTGTTTGCTTGTAGTTATTGTTTAATTTCTTCTTTAACTTCCTCTGTGACCCATTGATTGTTCAGGAGTGTATTATTTAACTTCCTTGTGTTCATGGAGTTTTTGCAGATTTTTTTGTCATTAATTTCTAGTTTCATGGCACTATGATCAGATAATATGCATAGGATAATTTCAGTTCTTTTGCATTTACTTAAGCATATTTTATGGACCAGTATATGATCTATTTTAGAGAATGTCCCATGTGAAGCTGAGAAGAATGTAGATTCTTATGTTGTTTGGTGGAACATTCTGTACATGTCTACTAAGTTCATTTGTACACAAGTTTGATTTAATTCTGTTATTTCTTTGCTGATTTTATGTCTAGTTGATCTGTCTCTTTGTCTCAATGGGGTGTTAAGTTCTCCCGTTATAACTGTGTTATTGCTTATTTGATTTTTCATATCTATTAATATTTTTATATAGCTGGACGCTCCCATATTTGGTGCATATATATTTAAGATTGTTATCTCTTCCTCTTGAAGTTTTCTCCTAACTGGTATGTAGTGACCGTATTTATCTCTTTTGATCATTCTTGGTTTGAAGTTCACATTGTCTACAAACAGAATAGCTATCCCTGCTGTTTTTTGGGTTCCTGTTGCATGAAGTATTGTTTTCCATCCTTTGACTTTCAGTCTATGAATTTCCTTTTGGGTTAGATGGGTTTCTTGTACACAGCATATGGTTGGATGTTGTTTCTTGATCCATTCTGCCAGTCTGTTTTTTTAATTGGTGAATTGAGGCCATTTACATTAATGGTTATAACTGATATATATTGGCTTATTTTTGTCATGTTATCTTTCTGCTGTTAGTTCTTTACCTTTCCCCTCTGTTTAATTATTTGCCTTGCTTATTGGTTTTTTTTTCCTGTTGGTGTTCTTGTATTCATAGTTATTTTTATATCTATCTAAAATATCTTTCAGTATTCTTTGCAGAGTTGGTTTGGTGGTCATGAAGTTCTTCAGCTCTTCTTTGTCTTGGAAGTATCTTACTTCTCCATCAATTTTGAAGGACAGTTTTTCAGGGTACATCAATATGGGTTGGAAGTTATTTTCCTTTAGGATTTGAAATACTTCACTCCATGCTCTTCTTGATTTCGTTGTTTGTGTTGAGAAGTTTGCTGTGATTATGATGGGCTTTCCTTTATAGGTGATCTGTCTCTTTTCTCAAACAGCTTTTAATATTTTGTTCTTATGTTGAATTTCTGGGATGTTGATTATTATATGCCTGGGTTTAGATTTATTTTGGTTATGGCTAATTGGAGTTCTATAGGCTTTACTTAACTGTATGTCAGTTTCCTTTCCCATGTTTGGGAAATTTTTGGCTATGATTTCTGTAAATAGCCTTTTTATATTATTTGTGTTGTCACTTTCTTTTTCATTTGTACCTATCAATTGTATATTGTTTTTCTTTGCATCATCTTGCAACTGTTGAATTGTTACTTCCTGATTCCTTGTTATTTTTGAAAGATCTTTCCTTTCCTGTTCACTAGCTGCAATCTTGTCTTTGAGAGCTGAAGTCTATCTTCACATTCATTGAGGCAATTTTGCCAGCTTTCAATGGAATTATTGATTTCCTGGATATCTCTTTGAATTTGTTACATGCATTCTGTTTCTTTCTTATATTGTTCATTCAAGGTTTCTATCTTTTTGCAATGCTCCTCAATTGTTTTAACTATGTCTTCTTCAGATGTGTTCAGCATTTCTTTTATTACATTTATCATTTCTTCTTTTACCTGGGAGATTATTTCTGATCTGAGTTCCTTTCCAGCGTCATAGAGTTGTTTCTTTTACTTCAGTCGCTATCATTTCAGAAGTTTCAGGTGTATGGCTTACACTTTCTTCTATGTCCATGTCTCCTAGGCATGTTTGGGATGGGCTGGAGGTTTGAGATTGCATTTTGCTCTTTTGTTTTGTCATTTTCCTGTATCCCCCTGTGAAAACTGAATGGAAGTTCTCAGTTGCTTCCTGGGTTGAGGATATCTGTCTGTACTGGAGGGGGGTCTCCTCAGCTGAGTGGGGGTCATTAGGCAGAACTTACCAGGTCCCTAGTGGCACTCAAAGTCTCCTCAAATGTGGGGAGTATGCTGCCCCGGCCTTCAGCACACCCCATGTGGCACTGTGAAGCTCCCCAGCTGCTTGAGGTTACTGGGTGGGACTCTACCTGATTCTGAGTGGCATACAAAGGCTGAACAACTAGAGGGAGTATACTGTGCAGGCCTTCAGATCATTCCACATGCCACACCAAAGCTCCCCATGTGTTTGGGGCCACTGGGTTGGGCCCTACCAGGTTCCAAGCAGAGTGCTGAGGTTGCATGGCTGGATGGAGTTCGCTGTGCAGGCCTTCAACCTCACCACTCAGTGTCAGAGGGTCCCCTGCCACTCAGGGTTACTGGGTGGGGCCCAACCAGGCCCTGAGCAACCTACCTGAAGGTCCCCAGCTGACTGGGAGCACTGGGAAGAGCCCTACCAGATTCCAAGAGAGGTGCAGAGGTTGCACAGCTGGGTAGAGTTTGCTGTGCAGGCCTTCCATATATATTACTTTAATTTTTAAACATTTTATTTCTAATCGAACTATTTTTAGATCCAGCAGTACAGCAAATCAAATTGCTAGTCAATATATAAATACCTCATTTATTTTACATGCTCCATCTTTCACTTCAAAAACATTTGGTCTGCAATGCAAGTTCTATGGCTAACCTCACTGCAATTGTGTGATTTATGTTTTACAGGGCTAATATAATTGTATTAAAAGAACAGATGCTTTGATGCTGTCATAGGAGAGGCTGAACATATGCTCAATTTACACTGAGCACAAAAATCTTTTCTTGTTTTTCTCTCTTGCTTCTTGCCTGGTAGCTTTGGGGAGCAGGTTTTGGTGTGATCACTGTGCTCCATTTTAATGATGCCCAAAGAAGAATTCTAACTCTTTAGGACCCAAGGACTTTGTCTATGAGGTTGCTAAGGCTGCCTGAAGACCTTGCAACTGTAGTGTCTTTCCACAAGCAGCCACACCCAGCATGACCCACTTATCCTGATCATGTTGGGTCAGGTCTTGCACTAGAAAAGCCAGTTAAAGGGCAGATAGTGATTCTCTCTGATAACCTCATTTTTCTCTTGCCCCCTTTGATATAATACCTACCCCAGTAAGTAAAAATAACAATAAAGCCTTTTTCTCCTTGAAACATAAATAGGGAAGTGGGCTTAAATGCATAATGGTTTTTGACCTGAATCTTTTGCAGTCAGAGTGGTTACTGTTTTTATTTATTCTTCTGAAAGTCCCACTTCAATTATTACCCAGCATGTGGCCAGTTCCCACATAATATCTTGCAAATGGACTGGCCCAGATCACCACAGTGGGAGTAGCCAAGCAGGCCTTGTACTTTGGGTGTTGCTATTTTTACAATGGTAATGATCATTGATGTTCTTCTGTTGCTTCTCCTCAAATAAAGCATTTGGGACATTGTCCTATCAAAAATTCACTTGGTATCATGCCAGAGGTAAATGAAGGGTTGAAAAGAGTGCCTTTCCTGCAAACAGTGGCAGATTCAAATGATGGATTGAAAATACCACTTTTCTTATTGGTTCATAGTGCTCAGTCAAGGGGCCGGGGATATAGCTCAGTGGCACAGCACTTGCCTGGCAACTGCGAGGTCCTGGGTTTGATTCGTGGTAAAAAAAAAAAAAAAAAGACACCTACATAGTGCTCAGCCATAAGCCTGACATCATTTTGGGTCCTTCATTCCGTGCATATCGACTGGGTTTTCATGACCATTGATACATTCTGCCCAGCTAGTTGTCTGATTTACCCTATCCCTAGCCCTAGTATCCTACCTCACTCAGTCATACCAGACTGTATCCAACTGCAAAATAATCTGGGAAAAGTTCAACTCTGTGTCACAAATAGTACAATAGTATATCACAAACCAATTATTTTATTTTTATTTGTATTTTATTAGTAGTATATGTTCGCAGTACATAAAGATTACATTTTTGTGTGGAGTTGGCACATGGACATAACACAACTTAATTCTTTTTTGTCCCTTTCCCCACTCTTCCTCCCTCTCCTTTCATCTCTTGGTGATTGGACCCATATCTTTCACCATGCACTAAGCTAAATTCCAAATGGATCAAAATTCTAAATATTAGAAACATTAAATCTGCTGAAAGACAAAACAGGTAAAAACCTTGAAGACATTGCTATAGACAAGGACTTCATGAATAAAACCCCAGTCTCACAGGAACTATCATAAAGAATCAACAACTTGAATATCATCTTCTTTAAAAGATTTTGCATAGCCAAAGAAACCAACTGAGTGAAGAGACAACCCACGATGTGGGAAAAGATGTTTGTCAGTTATTCCTCAAAGTATTACTCAAGAAAATATAAAAAATGCAAAAAAATCAGAACTCCCAAATTTAAAGACACAATCCAAAAACAGGCAGCTGAAATGAATACACACTTTTCAGATGAAGAAATACAAACAGCAAATAAATATATAACAAAATGTTCAGCATCACTGGTCATTTGAGAAGTGCAAATTAAAACAACACTGAAATTCCATTTCACCCTGGAAAGAATGGTTATTATCAAGAAATCAACCAATAACAAATGCTGGAGAGACTGTGGGTAAAAAGGAACCCTTCTCCACCATTGCAAGCACTGTAGAAATCAGTGTAGAGAGTCCTCAAAAAACTAGGATTGGAGGTCCCATTTCACCCAGCTATTCCTCTTCTGGGTATCTTCCCAGACAAATTAAAGACATCGTGCAATAGTGATATATGTGCATCCATGTTTATAGCAGTACAATTTGTAATAGCTAGATTTTGGAAACAACCCAAATGCCCATCAACCAAGGAATAGATTTTTTTTAAAGTTGTGGTCTTTTTGTACAATGGAGTACTACTTAGCCATAAAGAAGGAAAAACTGGAGACTTTTACAGGTAAATGAATGCAACTTGAGGCCATCCTCACAAGTCAAATAAACCAGACTCATGTGTAAAGATCATATTGTCTCCCTAGGGTGAGAAGCTGAAAAGAATAAATAAGATCAAAAATGTACAATGGATTTTGTAAAATGGAAAAAAACTGTTCAAAAGGAAAGAGAAACTGAAATTGGCAAAAGGAGAAAAGAAGGGAGAAGCAAGAAAAGAAATGTATATATAATAGTTAAGATTGTTATGCTACTAATTTCTTTTAGTTCATTGAAAAGGAAGGTTTGTGCAAATATTGTTTGGACAATTAAATGCCTACTCTGAGGAACTAATTTAAAGATAACAATATGCAATATATTAACCACTGTCACTCTCCTATTATCTTGTTTTGAAATTTTGTTTTACTTTTTTCCTTTTTAAAATAAAATTTTAAAAAATATGATTATCCTGTGATTCTTGTCATTGCTTCTATTTATGTGGTGTATTACATTGATTGATTTGTGTTTATTCAACCATCCTTGCATCCTTGGATGAATCTGACTTGATCATGATGTATGATCTTTTTGATGGTTTCTAGTAAACTATTTGTCAATATAGTATTAAGGATTATTGCTTCTATATTCATTAAAGAGATTGTTCTGTAGGTCTTTTTTTGTTGGGTCCTTTTCTGGTTTTGGAACCAGTGTAAATCTGCATTTTAGGCATGACTTTGGGAGTACTGCTTCCCTTTCAATTTCATTAAAGAGTTTGAGGAATAGTGGCATTAGTTCTTCTCTAAGGTTCTTGTAGAATTTGACAGTGAATATATCTGAACCTGGGCCTTTCTTAATTGGTACTATTTTTTATTTTGTTTTGTTTTGTCTTTTTGAGACAGGGTTTCACTATGCAGTTCAGGCTGACCTTAAACTCACTTTGAAGCCCAGGCTGACCTTGAACTCACATCAATTCTTCCTTAGCCTCCCAAGTGCTGGGATTACAGGTGTGTGCCACCATGCTTAGCTTGGTCGGCATTTTATTCTTCAATTTTATTGCCTGATATTAGATTATTCCAAATTTTTATACCTTCTTGGTTCAGCTTTGGTAGTTCATATGTATCTAGAAATCTATCCATTAATTCTGAATTCTCCATTTTATTAGAATACAGATTCTCGAATTACCAATGAACTTCTGAATTTCAGCAGAATATGTTGTGATTTCACCTTTTTCATTCTAATTGCATTGATTTTTGTCTATTCTTTTCTTAACAAGATTGGCTAGGAATTTTTCAGTTTTATTTATTCTTTCAAAGGACCAATTCTTCACTTCACTGATTCTTTGGATATTTTTAGTCTCAATTTCATTAATTTCTGTTCTGATTTGTAGAATATCCTCCCTTGTACTAGCTTTGGATTTGGATTGTTCTGTTTTTCTAGTTCTTGTTTTTCCAAGACTTTTAGTTGCATCATTAAGTTATTTATTTGGGCTTCCTCTGTTTTTTGTGATATGGGAATTCACAACTATACACTTCCATCTTGGGACTGCTTTCATTGTGTTCCATAGGTTCTGGTATGTTGTTCTACCATTATCCTTTGATTCTAAGAACTGTCTAACTTCTTTCTTGATTTCCTCTGTGACCTGTTGACTATTCAAGAGGGTATTGTTTAATTTCCTTGTGTTTGCATAATTTCTGTGATTTCTTTGACTTATAGTTTTATTGCACTATGATCTGACAATCTGCATGAGATAATTTCAATTCTTTTCCATTTACTTAAGCATGCTTTATGGGTTAGCACGTGATTTGTTTTGGAGGAAGCCACATGTGCTACTGAGAAGAATGTGTATTATGTTCTTCTTCAGTGGAATACTCTGTAGATATCTATTAAGTCCATTTATTTGAAGGCTTGGTTCAACTGTGATATTTCTATGTCAATTTTTGTCTACTTGATCTGTCTATCTGTAATAGTGGAGTACTGAGGTTCCAAGTACAATGATATTGGTGTTTATATGCTTTTTTTATGTCCAGTATTGTTTGGTTTATGAAGTTGGCCATGCCAGTGCCTGGTGCATATATGTTTATAATTGTTTTCTCTTCCTGTTGAATTGTTCCCTTAACATATATGTAGTGACCTTCTTTGTCTCTTCTGATCAGTTTTCGATTAAAATCTACTTTGTCTAAATTTAGGATAGCTACTCTAGCTTTTTTCCCAGTTCTTGTTGCATAGAATATTGTTTTCCATCCTTTGATTTTTTTTTTACTCAGTGAATTTTTCTTTGAATTAAATGTGTTTATTGTATACTAAATATCATCTGGTTTTGATTCATCATTCATTTGTACCAATTGTGTATTTTGCATTGAGAATTACTACTGAAAGGTACTGTCTTAATCCTGTCATTGCATTATTTTCCTATTAATGACTTGCTTATTTTTTTCAACTTCAGTTTAAATTGCTCAACTTACCAGGTGTATTTATTCTATTTGATTTATTGGCATTGTTGACCTCATTGCCTCTTTCTAAAATATCCTTGGAAATTTTTTGTAATGCTAGTTTGGTGGTCATGAATTTCTTGAGGTGCTCTTTGTCATGTACTTTATTTCTTCATAAATGTTTTTTTCATCATCCATTTTGAAGGAAAGTTTTGCAGGATATGTAAGTCTGGGTTGAAAGCTGTTATCTTTTAGGGCTTGAAACACTTCAACCTGAGTTCAGGGTTGTGGCCATGCTGCAGGTCCCGGAGGTTGCAAACTCCACCCAGCCAGGAGCAAGGCCCCAGCATCATATGCTGGGGGTGCGCTCTGGCTAGCCCCATGCTCCAGAGGCTCTAAACTCCTCACAGCCAGACTCAAGGTCCCAGTAGTGCCACATGCAGGAGTGCACTCTGCCTAGTTGTCTGGGTCCTGGAGATTCTGAACTCCACCCAGCCAAGTGTAAGATTCCAGCATTGCACTCTGGAAGTGAGTCCTCACTAGCTGCACAGAGGAACTGAGTTCTGCCCAGACCAGTGTCCCTGGCCAGCCTCACAGGACACAGAGGTACTAAGCCCAGGCCAGCTCTGAGCCACAGAGCCGCTCATCAAGGAGCAGCCAGCATAGCAGGAGGGTCTTGGAGAATTTGAGCTCCATCTATCAGGGCACAAGGCCCCAGCTCCACAGTTCAGGGGTGCAGCCATGCAGCTGGTCCTGGAGGTTGCAAACTCCACCCAGACAGGAACAAGGCCCTGGCACCATACACCAGGGTGGGGGGAGTGCTTTGGCTAGCCCTGTGCTCCAGAGGCTCTGAACTCCTCACAGCCAGACACAAGGTCTTAGTGGTGTCACACTCTGGGGTGCACTTTACCTAGCTGCCTGGATCCCAGAGATTCTGAACTCCACCTAGCCAGGCACAAGGCCCCAGTGTCACATCCTGGGGGTGCATCTCTACTAACTTGGTTGCAGAGGTTCTAAACTCTACATGGCCAGGCTCTAGGCCCTGGTGACAAGCTCCAGGGGTGTGCCCCTGCTAGCTGCAGGGAGAATACAAGCTTTGCCCAGGCCAGTGTCCCAGAGTAACCCAACAATGTACATCAGGGAAACATATGGCCAGTCACACAGGCCACAGAGCACAAGGATCTGGCACCATACCTTGGGGGTGTGCCCCCAACTAGCCACGGGGATATTGGAGGATTGAAGCTCTACCCAGCACAGAGTTCCAGTACAATCCATCAGGAGGCTGCCTGCCCAGTCACACAGGTCCCAGAGGAAAATGATGAAATGAAAGAGCAAGATGCAGTCTCAGTCCTCCAGCCCAATGAGAACAGACCCAAGAGACACTGAAATGTAAGATACTGGATCGCAGGGCCCCCGCTCGGCCTGAGCGGTGCAGGTACCGATCAGGACGCAATATGGACTGCCTTCCGGGGTCCTGACCCCAGGACCTTGGAGGAGAACGAGAAGGGACCCTGGGAGGGCCCCCGCCCGGCCCAAGCGGCACTGGCACGCGGGCTTGGATTCAGGGACAAACACTACCGCCCCCACCCCGGTAAGCAACCTGCTGTTTCGGAGGTCTGGCTGGATTGATAGCAACCAAGGAACATCAACCAACTTTTGTTTTGTAGATTTGGCCAGGCCTCTGGTCAGCAACCCAAGCATCTCTTTACAGCAGGCAATGTAGCAAGTATGGGGGATTCTCTTCTGCCTTGTCTTTTATTATTAATAAAATATTTTTAAAAAAAGAAAGAAAGATACTGGAAATCTCACAACTGAACTTTCTGAAATGATAGCTAAAGGAGAGCAAGTTAAGTAGAGATAACTGATTAAAAAGGTTATACTATGTCAAAATGAAAATTAAGTGTATTACAAAATGTCTTTATGGTTGTCATGTTACAATATTATGTATGACTTTTGATTTCTAAATTTCTGTGTAAAGATTTCTAATTTTCTGTTACGTATTAATATTCTGTAGGAATTTAAATACTAGGATATCCATGGTTGGTAAAAAATAACAGTTCTATTTTGTGCAATATTAAACTCACTGCTCCCATTACAATGTAATGTCATTAACCTTATTTTCTAGATGTTCAACAACTAAGAGTTGGAGACCAAAAAATTACAAAGATAGAAGCCAGCAGATGCAAACGCAGAAGGGATTGGGAGTCCCACAACTGAAGTTTGTGAGGTGATGGCAACTGAAGTAAACAACTTCAAGAGGCTATGAAAGAAATTAGAACAGAAATACTAACTCAACTAACATAAGAAATGAAAAACATAATAAAAGAACTACTAGACAACCTTAAGGAGACATAGATGAAAAAATGGAGCATAGGAAAATGAGGGAAACCTGGAATGAACAATACAAAAAAGATTTAGACTACATGAAACAGATTCAAAGAGACTACCAGGAATTCAAAAAATCCAAGGAAAGTTGGCAAAACCACCTGAAGGAAACTGAAGATACACTTTCAAACCTTGAAGACAGGTTTACGGCTTATGATCGAGAAAAGAAAGGTCTCTTTAAAATAACAAGAGACCTGGAAGTAACAATACAATGGCTGCAAGACAACCCAAAGAAACACAACTTGAGAATTAAAGGTGTGGGTGAAAAAGCAGGGGTCAATACAAATCAAATTAAAAGCCTATTTACAGAAATAATTTCAGAAAACTTTCCAAACATGGGAACAGGAAGTGACTTTCAGATAAGTGAAGCATATAGTACTCAAGCTAAACATAACCAAAATATACCTACACCCAGACATATAATAATCAAGATCCCAGAAATTAAACACAAAAGCAGAATATAAAAAGCTATTAGAGAGAAAAAACAGATCACCTACAAAGGAAATCCCATCAGAATCACGACAGACTTCTCAACACAAACCATCAGGTCAAGAAGAGCTTGGAGTGAAGTATTTCAAGCCCTAAAAGAAAACAACTTCCAACCCAGATTGATGTAACCTGCAAAACTATCTTTCAAAATCAATGGAGAAACAAGATACTTCCACGACAAAGAACAACTAAAGGAATTTATGACAACCAAGCCAACCCTACAAAGAATACTGAAGGACATTCCAGAGAGAGATAAAAAAAAAAGACCACAGCTCAAGAAACAGCAGCAGAGAGATATCACCGAGCAGGGTAGGCAATTAAATAATCCATCATTGGGATCTGAGTCCAGTAATGTCTTCAATGAGCTGTTTAGTTTGATCTTATTCTATCTCGACCTGTCTAATTTCATTATATATGATGACATAGACAGCTTTTCCAAAGATAACAAATTATATTAGGATAGCCTTTATTGATATTTGATCATCTTGTTTGGAAACCCTGTATTGCTTTCATTGTTCTATTTTGAGTGATTTTAGCCTATTTTGGTTTGTTTGATTGTACTATAACAGATGATATAGGCAACTGATTAGAAGATAATATGATGCATTATAGAAATCAACATTGTATTACTATGTATTACTTCCATTGTTTTATTTGTTATTGGTTTTATTCAATACTATTTTGTTTGATTATATTAGGCCCAATGGTATGGGCAGTTATTTTGTAGACAATAAGAGGTATTACAAGGGGAAAGGAGGAAAGAAGGAAGGGAAAAACAAAAAGACATAGATTTATATGTGGGTATATATAAGATGGTCAAAATGACTATACTACTAAATGCATTAGGAAACTCCACCAAAGGCAGATACTCCACCAGCACAGTCCGGGAGTGTGCCCTCACTAGCTGCGCACAGGATCCAGCTCTACCCAGTCCCACGACTCAGTGCAACCCACCAGGGGAATGCATGGCCAGACTCGCAGGACACAGAGGTACTGAGACCAGACCAGCCCAGAGCCCCAGAGCTGCTCATCAGGGACTGGCCAGCATAGTTGCAGGGCCTTGGAGAGCTTGGGCTCTCCCCACCAGAGTGCAGGGCACTTGTGAGCTCCATTCTTCAGTGGAACTGCCAGTGCAGCAGGTCCTAGAGGTCGTGGACCCACCCAGCCAGGAGCAAGGGCCTGGCACTGTAGGTCTGAGATTCGCCCAGACTTGCCTGGCACACTACAGAGGCTCTGAACTCCTTGCAGCCAGACTCAGGGTCCAGGTGGCGCCACGCTCCAGGGTATGCTCTGCTTAGCTGCCTGGGTCCGGGAGGTCTCAGCCCCCACCCAGTAAGGCAGACTCCACCAGCACACTTCGGGAGTGCACCCTCACTAGCTGTGCACAGGATCCAGCTCTACCCAATCAAGTGACTCAGCACAACACACCAGGGGAACACCTGGCCAACTTTGCATGACACAGAGGTACTGAGCCCAGCCCAGCCCAGAACCCCAGAGCTGCTCAACAGGGACTGCCCAGCATAGCTGCAGAGCGTTGGAGAGCTTGGGCTCTGCCCATCAGAGTGCAGGGCACTAGCTCCATTGTTCAGTGGAGTGGCCAGTGCACTGGGTCCTGGAGGTTACAGGCCCACCCAGCCAGGAGCAAATCCCCAGCACTATAGGCCTGGGGCTCAACCAGGCTTGCCTGGCACTCCAGAGGCTCTGAACTCCTTGCAGCCAGACTCAGGGTCCAGGCGATGCCACACTCCGGGGTACGCTCCACCTAGCTGCCTGGGTCTGGGAGGGCTTGGCCCCCACCCAGTAAGGCGGAAGCTCTATCAGCATACTCCGAGAGTGGGCCCTCACTAGCTGCACAGAGGATCCAGCTCTACCCGGTCCCACAACTCAGCTCAACGCACCAGGGGAAAGCCGAGTCAGCCTCTCAGGACACAGAGCCACACAGATCCCAGAAGAAAAACGAAAGACCAAGAGGCAGTCTCAACCCGCCAGCCCACCAGGAACAAACCCAAGACACACTGAAATGAAAGACAGTCAGAGTCACACAACTGAACTTTCTGAAATGATACAGAATGCAGTAAAGAAACAGCCCGAAGAAGCTATACAGAAACTCAAATCAAATAATCTCTCAGCTAAAAAATGAAATGACAATCATTATTAAAGAAATATTGTGTTTATCTAAAGAAGAGCAAGATAAAAAAATAGAAGAACTTAAGAAAATGATGGAAAATTTGAATGAACAATATAAGACACAAACAGAATGCATGAAACAGATGCAAAGGGAAATGCAGGAAATGAAAAATTCCATGGAAAGTTTGAAAAACCACTTGAATGAAGCTGAAGATAGAACATCAGATCTTAAAGATGGCATGGGAGGTTATGGCCACTAAAGAAAAGACCTCTTAAAAATGGTAAGGAACCAACAAACAACAATTCAATAGCTGCAAGACGATGCCAAGAGAAACAGTATAAGACTAATAGGCATAAATGAAAAAACAGGGGTCAATACTAATGACTTGTGAAGACTGTTCACAGAAATAATAGCAGAAAACTTCCAAACATGGGAAGAGAATACGAAATACAGGTAACTGAGGCATACAGAATCCCAATTAACCATAACTAAAATAAATCTTCAGCCAGACATTTAATAATTAGACTATCAGAAATACAGCACAAGAACAAAATACTAAAAGCTGTCAGAGAAAAGAAACAGATCACCTATGAAGGAAAGTCTATCAGAATCATGGCAGACTTCTCAACACAAACCTTAAGTTAAGAAGAGCTTGGAGTGAAGTATTTCAAATCCTGAAAGAAAACAACTTTCAACCCAGATTAATGTACCCTGCAAAACTATGCTTAAAACTTGATGGAGAGATAAGATACTTTCATGACAAAGAACAACTGAAGAAATTTATGGCCAACAAACCAACACTACAAACAGTACTGAAAGACACTCTAGAAAGAGACAAAGATAGCTACAATATTAAGAACAATAAAAGGAAACGACTAAGCAGGGCAAATAATTAAACAGAAAATGTAGAAAACCAACAACAGAAAGATATCATGACAGGGATGAGCCAGTACATATCAGTTATATCAATCAATGTAAATGGTCTCAACTCACCAGTAAAAAGAAACAGACTAGCAGAGTGGGTTAAGAAACAAAACCAACAATATGCTGTGGACAAGAAACACATTTCACTCAAAAGGAAAAAAATCAAAGGCTGGAAAACAATACTCCATGCAACAGAAACTCAGAAAAGAGCAGGGGTAGCTATTATGCTTGCAGACAATATGAACTTCAAACCAAAAATGATCAAAAGAGATAAAGAAGGTCACTACATACATCTTGGGGGAAAACTTCAAAAGGAAGAGATTAAAATCATAAATATATATGCATCAAATATGGGAGCACCCAACTATGTAATACAATTCTTAATAGACATGAAAAACCAAATAAACAATCATACAGTTATAACAGGATACCTTAACACCCCACTGTCACAGAGAGACAGATCAACCAAACAAAAAATCAGCAAAGAAATAGCAGAACTGAATCAAACTTGTGAACAAATGGACCTAGTAGATGTGTACCGAGTATTCCACCCATCAACATCAGAATACACATTCTTCTCAGCTGCACATGGGTCATTCTCTAAAATAGATCATATACTGGACCACAAAACATGCTTAAGTAAATGCAAAGGAACTGAAATAATTCCATGCATATTATCTGACCATAGTGCAGTAAAATTGGAAATGAATGACAAAAAGGCCTACAATAACTGCATAAACACATGGAAATTAAATAATACTCTTCTAAATACCCAATGGGTCACAGAAGAAGTTAAAGAAGAAATTAAACAATATCTCCAACTGAATGAAAATGCAAATACAAATTACCGGAACCTGTGGGATACAATGAAAGCAGTCCTCAGAGGGAAATTTATAGCACTAAACTCCCACATCAGAAAAATAGAAAGAACACACATAAACAACCTAATGATGCACCTCAAACTTCTAGAAAAAGAAGAGCAAGTCAAGTCCAAAGCCCAAGAAGGGAGGAAATTATAAAGATTAGAGTAGAAATTAAAGCAATTTAAACTAAGAAAACAATACAAAGAATTAACGAATCAAAGAGTTAGTTCTTTAAAAGAGTAAATAAAATTGATAAACCCCTAGCCAATCTTATCAAAAAGAGGAAAGAAAAATTTCAGATTCATGCAATAAGAACAAAAAGGCTAACATCACTACAGAACCTGTCGAAATAGATCATCAACACCTACTTCGAAAACATTTACTCACATAGATTGGATAACACAGAAGAAATGGACAGATTCCTAGAAACCTATGAATTACCAAAGCTGAATCAAGAAGATGTAAAGCAGCTGAATAACCCAAATTCAGCTAGTGAAATTGAAAATGTAATGAGGACCCTACCAAAAAAGAAAAGCCCAGGCCCTGATGGATTCACTACAGAACTCTTCAAGAAATTTAGGAAAGATTTAATGTCAACACTTCTCAAACTCTTCAATGAAATTGAAAGGGAAGCAAGTCTCCCTAACTCATTCCTGGAAACAAGTATTACCCTAATACCAAAACCAGAGAAAGACCCAACCAAAAAAGAAAATTACAGGCCAATCTCCCTCATGAACATAGATGCAAAAATCCTCAATAAAATACTGAAAAATAGAACACAGAAAGTTATCAGAAAGATTACAGAGCATGATCAAGTGGGATTCATCCCAGGAATGCAGGAATGGTTCAACATATGCAAATCAATAAATGTAATACACCATATCAACAGGGCCAAGGACAAGAACCACAAGATCATCTCAATAGATGCAGAAAAAGCTTTTGACAAAATTCAACATCCATTCATGATAAAAATCCTACAGAAAATCAGAATAGATGGTCTCTGCCTCAACCTGATAAAAGCCATATATCATAAACCAACAGCCAACATCTTACTGAATGGAGAAAAACTGAAAACTTTCAACCTAAAATCAGGAACAAGACAAGGATGTCCATTATCACCACTCCTATGCAATATAGTTCTGGAAATGCTAGCCAGAGCAATTAGACAAGAGAAAGAAATAAAGGGAATAAGGATAGGAAAGGAAGAAGTGAAATTATTATTTGCAGACAATAGGATACTCTACATAGAAGACCCCCAAAAATCAATTTGAAGACTTCCAGAAGTAATAACCAAATTCAGTAAGGTTGCTGGATACAAGGTTAACACTCAAAAATCAGTAGCATTCCTGTATACAAACAACAAAGTCACTGAGAGAGAAACAAGAGAAATCGCACCCTTCAGTTTAACATCCAAAAAAATGAAATACTTAGGAATCAATCTAACAAAGGAAGTTAAAGATCTATACAGTGAAAATTACATTACTCTGAAGAAGGAAATCAAAGAAGATTTCAGAAAATGGAAAGATATTCCCTGTTCATGGATAGGAAGAACAAACATCGTGAAAATGGCTATTCTCCCAAAATTATTATACAGATTTAATGCATTCCCAATCAAAATACCACTTGCCTACTTCACAGAACTAGAGAAAGCATTCCTGAAATTCATCTGGAACCAGAAAAGACCAAGAATAGCAAAGGCAATTCTGGGCAACAAAGGGAAGGCAGGAGGCATCACAATCCCTGACTTGAAACTATACTACAAAGCTACTGTGATAAAATCAGCATGGTACTGGAATCCCAACAGACCTGATGACCAATGGAATAGATTAGAAGATACAGCCACAACTACAAACACACTCGGCCACCTGATCTTTGACAAAGGGGCCAAACATGTACATTGGAAGAAAGATAGCCTCTTTAACATATGGTCCCGGAAAAACTGTCTTTCTGTATGCCATAAACTAAAACTAGATCCATGCCTATCACCATGCACTAAAATAAAGTCAAAATGGATCAAAGATCCGAATATTAAAACAGAGGCACTAAACTTACTAGAAGACAGAGTAGGTAAAAATCTTGATGTCATAGGAGTAGGCAGAGAGTTCAGGAACAAAAATCAAATTGCACGGGAAACACTTCCCACAATCAATAACTGGGATCTCATCTTACTAAAAAGTTTTTGCACGTCAAAGGAAATCTCCAACAGAGTGAAAAGAAAACCCACAAACTGGGAAAATATCTTAGCCAATTGTCCATCAGACAAAGGACGTCTATTGAAAACATATAAAGAACTAAAAGAAATCAGGCCCCTAAAATTCAAGGACCCAACCCAAAAATGGGCATCTGAGATGAATACACACTTCTCAGAGAAAGAAATACAA
This sequence comes from Dasyprocta punctata, assembly GCA_004363535.1. NCBI lineage: Eukaryota > Metazoa > Chordata > Mammalia > Rodentia > Dasyproctidae > Dasyprocta > Dasyprocta punctata. Next base: position 25,930 of record RJWM01008381.1, on the reverse strand, counting down.
ATGGCAAATAAATATATGAAACAATGGTCGACATCAATGGTCATTCGGGAAATGCCAATTAAAACAACACTGAGATTCCATCTCACTCCAGAAAGAATGGCCAAGATCAAAAAATCACGCAACAACAAATGCTGGAGGGGCTGTGGGAAAAAAGGAACACTTCTCCACTGTTAGTGGGAATGTAGACTGGTGCAACCACTGTGGAAGTCAGTGTGGAGATTCCTCAAGAAGCTAGGATTAGAGATGCCATTCAACCCAGCTATCCCACTTCTGGGCATTTTCCCAGAAGAACTGAAAACATCATACCACAGTGATATCTGTGCACCCATGTTTATAGCAACCCAATTTGTAATAGCCAGATCTTGGAAACAACCCAAGTGCCCATCAATCAAAGAATGGATAAAAAGATGTGGTACTTTTATACAATGGAGTACTACTCAGCTATCAAGACAGATTGCATTGAGACTTTTATAAGGAAATGGACAGAACTTGAGACCATACTCATAAGTGAGATAAATCAAACCCACATGTGTAAATACCATATTGTCTCCCTAGTGTAAGAAACTGAAAAAGTATGTATGATCCAAAATCTACAATAAATACTGTGTAAGAGTAAAAAACAGCTCAAAGAGCAAAAGTAATTGGGAAGGGAAAAGGGGTAAAGAGGGAAGGGAAAAGAAAAAGGTATAAATCTGTATATATGTATATGTAAGGTAGCTAAAATGAACATACTGCTGAATGTATTAGTTATTGAGAAAAAGCGATTAATATTCATATAATTAGATCAATTTTAGATGTCTATTTCTGTTAACGTAAAGAACCATTTTGAAGGCAAGGATATGCAATATTACAACCATTGTCAAGTTTCTATCATCCTGTTTTGTAAACCTATAATGTTATTGTTGCGTATTTGCTCTAGTCATTTGTTTGTCTCTTGTTTTTTGTCTTTTTTATATATGTCTTTTTTCTCTTAAATAAAAAAAAAAGAAAGAAAGAAAGAAAACTGACAGTGGAAGTTTGTCTAAACCCCAAAAAGCAGTAAAGAAGAAAGAGAAAAGGAAAGCAAGAGTCCAAAAAATATGTTGTCTGTGTTTTTAAATGAGTTGTTTTGTTCTGAGATCTTCAACTTTGAAATCTAGAAAGGCTTGGTTTTCTCCACCTAGCCTTAAAACGTGTGGTGTGTTTTAAACACCCTGTCCCTTATTCCAAAGGCCCCTCTGGTTTACCCAGGCTGTAGCAATGTCTAAGCCAAGATATGTCACTCACATTTCTAGGTAAAGAAAGCAATCAGACCCCAGATCTGTGCTGGATGCAGGCAGTGGGACAAGAGCTGGAATTCTTAATGTCAAGACTTTCAAGACTTTTTTTTTTGAGACAGGGTCTCTCTATGTAATTTAGGCTGATCTCAAACTCACTCTACAACCCAGGTTGGCCTTGATCTCATGCCAATCTTTCAGTCTCAGCCTTCTGAGTGCTGAGATTACAGGTGTATACCACCATGCTCAATTTTTAATAATTAATTTTAAAGAAGAGTTTGGCTTACCTGAGTTTCCTTTGCCATCATTAAAACTTTTACAAAAGTAGTTCTGAAAATATGCTTTATTGATATGATTATCATTTATTAGAACAGAGATTCATGAAGACAGATGCTATCAATTCTTTATAGTACTTAAAAGGTGAATTAATACATGTTCCCAAGTACATTAACAAGAAAAGCAATAAAAGTAGAGATATAGGTGCAGGAGAGGGAGGGCAGTTCAGGACTGTAAAATAATGTGAAACTTTGAGCTCCATTTGAAGATACCTTACTTGAAAAATGACAATGGAAACTCTGGAAAAGATGATGAAAGAATAGCTATGATTGCAAGGCATTTGAAAAATACAAGTATATTTTGTTAAATGATCATTGCAAGCAGTTTCAAAATTATGTTAGAGAACTTCATTTCATTGTGAAGCTGGTGACATGCAATTCAAAAGAACACTAGATTTTGACACCATGTAGTTATGTGTAAAATTTGTTCCAGAAGTTCAGCAAAGCTTAAATGTAGGTTCTTGGGTTGCCAATTGTTTTCTAGTGGGCAGTCAAGGTATATGGTCCAGCTAAATAAACACCAAAAATAGTTAAGATGTATAAGAATCTATGTGAATTACACATTAATCCAAATTACACATTCATCCTAGAGACAAACTTCTTCACTCTCAGTATAATCTGCAAGTTATGTTACCACTTCTTAAAACAGAATACCATTTTTCCCTGGTAATTTGAAGGCAATTTGAAGCATTTTAACAAGAATTCACCATGTGCATTGGCAGTGAGCTTAGCCTTTACGATTTATTACTCAGAAAGTTTTCATTCAGACTGCTTTGAGGTTCCATTGACTACAGTGATGATGTCTAATTAGTTTGTGGCAGGAAAAAAATGGCAGAGGAATGAGCAGCAGCAATTCAGCCTCTCCAAGATCTGGAAACCAAACCCTGGAAAATAACAAGTTAGGAAAGGAAAAAAGAGAAAAGTAGATCTCTGAAATTTGGGAAGGAATTTACAGAAAAATTGAAAGCTACAGATAAGCAGAAGTGATAGACCACACCACAGAGATGAGAATGAAAGGGCCTGATCTTTCTCACTGCCTTCTGGCTCACAGATTGCAGGGATGGGGTCCTGACTCTATAGAAGCAAGGTGAGCACAGTGAACTCCAGGAGGCTTCAGGGAGAAATGGCAGAGGTGGTGCACTGTGCTGGCAGTATTTTTGTGTGTGTGGTTTTCAGGAATAACAGAGGATTTGCTATAATGAGAGTCCTATCACATGGCAGGCATCAGCTGGAGACTGATCTCAGTGCCATATCACCAAACAGAGTGTGAGTTGGGTATCATTCAGGGAAAGAAAGGACTAGGGAAATCATGAATGCCCAACATAGGAAAGAATTGGATGCCATAAAATGAATACAAACAGATATCCAGGAGATAAAAATTATGCAGAAAGCATACACAGAAAAATCAACCAATGTGAAGAAAGAATATCAGATCTAGAAGACAGAGCTGTGGTTGGCATTCAACAAATAAAACACTTATTAAAATAGCAAGTAACCCACAAAAAAAATCCAACAGCTTCTAGACAATGCAAGGAAGAATTACATTAAGGTAACTAGAACCAATGAAAAATCAGAATATAAAGGACATTGAAAAAACAGTTCATGAAGGTAATAGCAGAAAACTTCCCAAGCATGGGAAAAAATGCATACAGATAAATGAGACATATAGAACACTGATTAGCCATGATCAAAAAAATAACCACACTGAGGCACATAATAATCAAGATTCCAGAGACTCAACACAAGAACAGAATATTAAAAGCTGTCATAGAAAACAAATAAATCACCTGTAAAGGAAAACCCATCAAAATCACAGCAAACTTCTCAATTTAAGACCTTAAGTCAAGAAGACCTTGGAGTAAAGTATTTCAAGCCCTAAAATAAAACAACTGCCACCCCAGATTGTTGTATCCTACAAAATTATCTTTCAAATTGATGGAGAAATGAGATAATTCAATGATAAAGAACAACCAAAGAAATTCATGACCACAAAACCAGCACACCAAAAGTTCTGAAGGATATTCTAGGAAGAGATGACAATTCCAATAATTCAAACAGAATGAATCCAGAAAGAAAGGAAGGCAATTAAATAGAGAAGGAAAAGAAAACGGAACCAAAAAGAAAATAATGTAAAGTCAAAAATAAGTCAATACCTATCAGTTATAGCCATCAATGTGAACAGCCTCAATTCACCAATCAAAATAAACAGACTGGCAGAATGGATCAAGAAACAACATCCAACAATGTGCTATACAAAACAAACACATTTACCCCAAAAATAAATTCATAAACTGAACGTCAAATGGTGGGAAAAAATACTGCATGCAGCAGAAACAGAGAAAAAAAACAGAAGTAGCCATTCTATTTACAGATAAAGTGGATTTCAAGCCAAGACTGATCAGAAGAGACAAAGACAATTTCTACCCACTTGTTAAGGGAACAACCCAAGAGGAAAAGATAACACTCATAAATATGTATGCACCAAATATTGATGCACTCAACCATATAAAACAAACACTAATGGATGTGAAAATTAGATAAGCATCAATACAATTGTAATGGGGTATATCAACACCTTGCTGTCACAAATAGACAGGTCGACCAAGCAAAAAATCAACAAAGAAATATCAGAGTTAAACCAAACTTTTGAACAAATGGATTAGTGAATATCTACATAGTGTTCCACTCAACAACGGGATACATATTCTTCTCGGCGGCACAGGAGACTTTTTCCAAAGTAAATCACATGTTCGCTCATAGAACATGCTTAATTAAATAAATGCAAAAGAATTAAAATCATTCCATGAATATCATCAGATCACAGTGCAATAAAATTGTAAATAAATGGCAAAATAAACTACAAAACCTATATAAACACATAAAAATTAAATAATACCCTCTTGAACAACCAATGTATCATAGATGAAATTAGACACTTCCTACATTGAATAATAGTGCCAATATGACATACCAGAACTTGAGGAAAGTTTATAGTGGTGAATTCCCACATCAGAAAAAAAGAGAAAACTCAAATAAATAGCCCAATGTTAAACCTCAAATTTCTAGAAAAATAGAACAAGTTAAATCCAAAGTTCATATGAGGATGGAAATTATGATCAGAGTAGAAATTTATGTAATTGAGCCTAAGTAAACAATACAAAGAATCAATTAATTGAAGAGTTAGTTCTTTCAAAGATTAAATAAAATAGACAAACTCTTAACCAACCTTATCAAAACAGGGAAAGAAAAAATCCAAGTACATGCAATTAGGAGTGGAAAGGGAGAAATCACAATAGATACTACAGAAATTCAGAAGGTCATTGGTACCAATTTTGAAAGTCTATTCTCAACTAACATGGAAAACTCAGAAGAAATAATAGATTTCTATACACATGTGAATTACCAAAGCTGAATCAAGAAGATAAAAAAAATTCTAAACAATTCAGTATCAGTCAATGAAATTGAAGAAATAAAAAAATACCAACAAATGAAGACCCAGGTCCTGATGAATTTATTGCTGAATTCTGCAAAAACTTTAAAGAAGATCTAATGCTACTACTCCTCAAACTCTTTAATGAAATTTAAAGGGAAGCAATACTCTCAGACTCATTCCTAGAAGCAAGCATTTGTGGAGAGCAGCTAAAGCTAGAGATTAATCACACATGCAGGGCTGGAACAAGGCCGGCTGGAGAACAAAGGGTACTGGAGGCAAGCCACGTGAACACAGCCATTCCAGCTCTGAGAATGCGAAGTACCCCAAGGTTAGCAGACAGGCAGGTTGCTAGGCAGAGGGGTGTCATGTGACATCAATCTGCCAAATGTACAAATAAATGTGCTGTGATGGTTGAGCAGTTCCTTTTCTCCCATCCAGAGGCTGGGTTCTACCTGAACTCAGCTTTCTATATTCTGACTCTTTAACTTTATTTTGCCATCCACCCACCATCCTCCCCCACCAGGGACTTTGAGAGCTGCACTGGATGCAGAAAGTGTCATCCTGATACCAAAACCAGAGAAGGACCCAACCAAAACAAGACAGTTATACACCATTCTCTTTAATGAACATAGATGCAAAAATCTTCAATAATATACTGGCAAATGGAATGCAGCAAATCAAGAAAATGATACACTATGACCAAGTAGGATTCATCCCAGTGATGCAGGAATGGTTCAACATACACAAATCAATTAATGTAATATACCACGTTAGCAGAACCAAGGAAAAAAAACACACCATCATCTCAATAGATGCAGAAAAAGCATTTGACAAAATCCAACATCCATTTGTGATAAAAATCATAAACAAAATTGGAATAGAAGGATCTTATTTCACGCTGATAAAAGCCATCTATGACAACCCAAAAGTCAGCATCATACTAAATGGTGAAAAACTTAGTTTTAACCCTAAAACCAGGAGCAAAACAAGGATGACTACTACAATCACTCCTGCTTAATATAGTTAAGAAAACATTATCCAGAGCAATTAGTCAAGAAAAAATAAAAGGAATATGTATAGGAAATAAAGAAATTAAATTATCTTTATTTGCTGATGACATGATACTCCACATAGAAGACTCCCAAAACGCCACCAAAAGACTCTTACACTTAATAACCAAATTTGGTAGCCCAGCAGAATACAAAGTCAACATTCAAAAGTCAATAGCATTCCTGTACATGAATAACAAACTCACTCAGAGAAATCAGGAAAGCAACACATTTCACAATAACATCAAGAAAAATAACATGCCTAGGAGTGAATATGACAAAGGAACTAAGAGACCTATACACTGAAAACTGCAGTACTCTGAAAAAGGAAATCAAAGAAGATATCAGAAAATGGAAAGATATCCCCTATTCTTGGGTATACAGGACCAACATAGTCATAACGGCCATACTTCCAAAATTGCTGTGCATATTTAATGCAATTCCAATAAAAATACCAATAGCATACCTCACAGAGCTAGAGAAAACAATCCTAAAATTCATACAGAACTAAAAGAAACCTAGAATAGAATAGCAAGCAATTTTGGGCAACAAGGGCAAGGCAGGAGTCATCACAATTTCTGACTTGTTATACTACAGAACTATCATGATTTTTAAAAAAAATAGCATGATACTGGAAAAAAAAACCAGACCCAAGGATCAATGGAATGAAGAGAAGATGCAGAAACAACCACAAACACACTCAGCTACCTTATCTTTGACAAAGGGGCCAATCAACTTCACTGGAAGAGATAATAGTGCTGGGAAAACTGGTTTTACACATGTTGAAGATTAAATCTAGACCCATATCTCTAACCATGCCCTGAACTAAAATTGAAATGGGTGAAAGATCTAAATATTAAAACAGGGACAACTAACCAGCCTTCCTGGTGAGAAGCATGAGTGGCATGGATTCCAGGAAGAGAAAGATCAGCACCTCCTGGGAACCCACCATGTTGGGTCAGGGAGGATCCAACCAGAAAACAACTAGCCAGCCTTCCTGGTGAGCATCACAAGCAGCACGGATTCCAGGAAGAGAAAGATCAGTGCCACCCATGAGCCTACTGGTGTGCAGGCTGAGAATCAACAACCCCCCCTCCCAAGCAACCTGCTGGTTTGAAAGACTGGCTAAGTTGATAGCAACTAAGGTACATAAAGCAACTAAATGCTTGTATTGTTTGGTTGATTTTGCAAGCCTGGGGCCAGCAGTCTGAGCATCTCTTGGGAGGATGAAAGTATGCAATGTAGCAAATACGGGGAATTCCCTTCTATCTTGTCTTTGAGGCCCAGTATTGTTCTCATTGTCTTACTTTATTCAGATTAATTGTTTTGCTTTATTCAATATTCTGTTTTTATTGGTTTTATTCTGTTTTGTTTTTAGTTCGATTTTGCTATACCTGATGGAATGGTCAACTATTGTGAAGATAACAAGATATACTATAGTAGCTATTGTTTTCCTAGTATCCTGCTTTGAAGTTCTGTAACAGTTCTACTGCTTTGTTTTGACTGACTTTGTTCTGTTATGTTTTGTTGGATAATACTATCTTAAAAATAAAATTTAAAAATAAATTAAAAATAAATAAATAAATATTAAAACAGAAACACTAAATCTGATAGAATAAGGAAAACCCTTAATGGCATAGGTGTAGGAAAAGACTTAATAACAAAATCTTGATCACACAGGAAATATCACAAAGAATCAACAACTGGGATCACATCATATTAAAAAGCTCTTTCACAGCCAAAGAAACCACCAACAGAGTGAAGAGACAACCCATAGAATGGGAAAAAACTCACCAGCTGTTCCTCAGAAAAGAATTAATACCTAGAATATATAAACAACTCAGAAACATCAGACCCCTCCCCCCAATTTTTTGTTTTTGTTTTGGTACCAGGTATCAAACTCACAACCCCACACCTGCCAGGCAGGCACTTACACTACTGAACTAAATCCCCAGGCCTATTTTTTGAGACAGGGTCTCACTATGCAGTTCAGGCTGGCCTTGATATCACTTTGTAGCCCAGGCTGGTCTCAAACTCACAATGATCTCCCTGCCTCAGCCTCTGAGTGCTGGGATTAAAGGTGTGTGCCACCACGCCTGGCTCCACTCCCCAAATTTAAAGACCCAATCCAAAAATGGACTTCTGAAAGGAATACACACTTGTCAGATGAAAAAATACAAATGGCTAATAAATATATGAAAAAATGTTCAACCTCATTGGTCATTCGAGAGATGCAAATTAAAACAACTCTGAAATTCCATCTCATTCCAGAAAGAATGGCTATCATTGAGAAATCAACCAATAACAAATGCTAGTGTGGCTGCAAGAAAAAGGGACCCTTCCCTACTGTTGGTGGGAGAGTACACTGGTAGAACTACTATGAACATCAGTATGGCGCTTTCTTAAGAAACTAAAACTAGAGGTTCCATTTGACTCAGCTGTTCTCCTTTTAGGTATCTTCCCTAAAGAGTAAAAAGTACCATGCCACAGCAATATGTGTACATCCATGTTTATAGCAGCACAATTTGTAATAGGTAAATCATGGAAATGGCCCATATACACATCAACAGATGAATGGATAAAGAAAATGTGGTTTTTATATACAAGGGAGTACTATTCTGCTATAAAGTATAAATTTGAGACATTTTTAGGTAAACGGATACACCTTGAGAACATAGTTTTAAGTGAAATAAGTCAGACCCACATGTTTAAATATTGCATTGTTTTCCTGGGTAAATTAGAAGCAAAATGGAGGACAGACATTGAGAAGTAAGAAGAAAATGTTCAAATGAGAAAGGGAACAAGGGAGGGGGCAAGAGGCAGGAAAGGACAGGAATAGGGATTTTTAAAAAGAATGAAATGAAAACAAAGTTTCGCAAATGGGGAGGAGAAGGGTTGAAGAGAGGCGAGGGAACGGGGAAAACAACCAAGATATATTACATACAGGTACAAATTCCCTATAATGAATGTGATCATCACGTATGGCAAAAATGTACTAATAAAAATTAATTTTTTTTTAAAAAAGAAGATACATAAGACAGTCTACCAAAGATTTTAAGGCAAACATACTCATCACTGTGCTCTTCATGAAGGGTTTTTTTAAATGGAAAGAAACCAAATATCCAACAAAAAAATAAGAATAAATGAAGTATGATATATCTATCACATGTATTTTTTAATGACGACTTAATGATACAAGGGAAGTGCTTACAATATAAAGTTAGCTCAGAGATCCTCAGCAGAGGTAGTTTGGGGCATTTTGCAAAATGTCTGGTGACACAAAACTGTTATACAGATTTAATGCGATCCCAATCAAAATGTCATTAACATACCTCACAGATCTAGAGAAAGCATTCCTAAAATTCATTTGGAAACAGGAGACCTAGAATAGCAAAGGCAATTCTGGGCAACAAAGGCAAGTCAGGAGGCATTGCAATCCCTGACTTGAAATTATACTAAAAAGCTACTGTGATAAAATTAGCATGGTACTGGCACAAAAACAGACCTGAGGATCAATGGAACAGATTAGAAGACGCAGGCAAAACTACAAAGACACTCAGCCACTCTATCTTTGACAAAGGGGCCAAACCTGTTCACTGGAAGAAAGATAGCCTCTTTAATAAATAGTGCTGGAAAAATTGGCTTTCCACATGCCAAAGACTGAAACTAGACCCATGCCTATCACCGTGCACTAAACTAAAGTTAAAATGGATCAAAGATCTAAATATTAAAATAAAAACAATCTACAGGAAGACAAGGTAGGTAGAAATCTTAAAGGCATAGGGGTAGGCAAAGAGTTCATGAACAAAACACAAACCACACAGGACGTACTTCAAAGAATCAACAACTGAGACCTCATCTTATTAAAAAGTTTTTGCACTTCAAAAGAAATCACCAACAGAGTGAAAAGAAAACCCACAGAATGAGAAAGAATTTTAGTCAGCTGTCCCTCAGACAAAGGACTTTTATCTAGAACATATAAAGAATTGAAAACCATCAGGTCCTCCCCTCAAATTCAAAGACCCAATCTGAAAATGGGCATCTGAGATGAACATGCTCTTCTCAAATGAAGAAATATAAATGACAAATAAATATATGAAAAAATGTTCAACATCTTTGGTCATTTGAGAAGCAAATTAAAACAACACTGAGATTCCATCTCACTCCACAAAGAGTGACTGCCATCAAAAAATCAACCAATAACAGAAGCCGGGCATGGTGGCGCATGCTTTTAATCCCAGCACTCCGGAGGTAGGACGAACGTTGTGAGTTTGAGGCCGGCTTGGGCTACAACGCGAGTGCGAGGCAGGCCTGAGCTACATAGTGCGACCCTGCCTCAAAAAGACCTAGGGCCGGGAGTTCGGTTCTGTGGCTTAAGCGCCTGTCTGGCAGGTGTGAGTTTGTGAGTTCGATCCCCAGTGCAAAAACAATAATAAACGTTGGTGGGGCTATGGGGAAAAAGGAACACTTCTCCACTGTTGGTGGGAATGTAGAGTGGTACAACCACTGTGGTATTCAGTGTGGAGATTCCTCAAAAAACTAGAATTAGAGGTCCTATTTGACACAACTATTCCCCTGCTGGGTATTTTCCCAGAAAAATTGAAAACATCATACCACAGTGATATATGTGCACCCATATTTATAGCAGCACAATTTGTAATAGCTAAATCTTGGAAACAACCCAAATGTCCATCAATCAAGGAATGGATAAAAAAGATGTGGTGCTTTTATACAATGGAGTATTACTCAGCTATAAAGAAGAATAAACTTGAGGCTTTTATAGATAAACGAAGGCAACTTGAGACCATACTCATAAATGAAATAAATCAAAATCACATGTGTCAATATCATATTGTCTCTATAGTGTAAAAAAAATGAAAGAGTAATAAGATCCAAAGTGTGCAATAGATATTGTGAAAATGAAAGGGAAAGAAAGCACTCAAAAGGAAAGAACAACTGGGATAGGGGAAAGGAGAAAAGGTAGAAGGGAAGAGATTATATGTATATAGGTATACATATATATGTGTGTATGTATATATATACAAAATAGATAACTATATTACCAATCTCTGTTAGTTCATCAAAAAAAAAACAGTTTATGCTTTCATCACTTGGTCATTTTTTTCACGCCTAAATCTTGTAATCTGAACAACTACTTCTAAGATAACAATATGCAATTTATTAACTAGTGTTAATTTTCTACTATTTTTTCAAAATTCTGTATCATTTGTATCCTTTTTTAAAAAAAAATGTATGGAGGCATACTTGCTTGTCACAACTTAAGGGAAAGAAGTATAATTGATATCTGGTGGGTAGAGACCATGGATGTTGCTAAGCAGTCTACAGTTCACAGAACAGTGCCCACCCTGTTAGGCTGCCCCAATAGCAATAGTACCATGGTTGAGAACTCAGTCAGATGAATGAAAAAGGGCACAATATTGCAAATGTTCATTGACTTCCAAAAAGGAAAAGTGAGAATACCCCTTAGTGATAAAATTATGGATACAGTTTATTTTATTCTTTGTTTATTCTTTCCTAAACATTGTACCATAGATGTATATTATTTTATATTCAAATTAAATTTTGTTGAAATAATTCTTCAAAAGCTCTCTGCAGCCCCTTACATCAAATTCAACTCCTTGCCTCCACCCTTACGTTCACGTCCCTCAGGATCTAACCGGTTTTGGCCTTGCATTACCTATGAAAACCTTTATTCTTGCCTACTTTTCATCAGGAAATCTCAGCTTTAATGATTTATTAAATTTCTCCTGCATTCTTAAACATGCCCTTGGCTACATCCAAGATTGTTGAAAGGATCCACTGAAACAAATGTGCAGAAGCATTTTATAACTGCCAAGCCCACAAGTGTTTGTCTTCACTCTCTGTACCATGTCCACCTTCTCTCCAGCTGAGCTCTACCTACCCTTGATTCCACTCCTAGCAGAATCTTTCTCTGAAGATTGCCCTGACACCCCCACCCCACCCGCCATCTAAGGCTGGTTTGAGAAACAGGAAGCCCTACAACTTTGTCATCCTGATAAGAGAAAAATTGAAGTTGAAGCACAGTTTCCTTGGAACACTAATTCTATGACCTATTATCCCAGGCAAAGTCAGGAAAGAAAATAGTACATTTGAATTGGGTGACTCGAGGAAAGTTTCATAAGAGGTTATTCGCAAGGATGGGAGGCTACAGAAAACCACAAGATACAGTGCAGTGCCGCAGGTCAAGTAACCTAGGCCTGAATGGCAGAGAAAATGGGGGTTTTACTGAATTCCAGCCAAGAGGAGTCTTAGAAAGTGCTAAATTGTGACTCAGTGATTGAACACTTGCCTAGCATGCACAAGGCCTGTGCGAGGGGGATGCCAGGGAGAGAAAAAGGGAGAGGGAAAGGGAGAGGGAGTGAATGACAATGAATCATAGGGAGAAGGCAGTAGATAGGAACTGTGACCATATCCACAGACACAGCCAACTGCAGGTGACCCAGGGAATGAAGACCCTAACCTCACTCCTTCCTCTTTCAGATACCTGCAGATAGATGCCTCTGGCCAAACCAAGTTAGAAGTTAGAGGATATCTTTCAAGGTCCTCCAGAGAAACGTGACCAGTATTTATAGAGAGAAAGGTGAAGGAAGAAGAGAAGAGAGATTTCAAAGAATTGACTCATGTGGTTCAGGGTGGGATTAGGGAAGAAGACTTGAAGAGCTCAAGGTCCATAGGGCAAGCCCAGCAGGCTGTGCATCTCGAGCTAGAGTTTCTTTAGGAAATCTGTTTTTGCTCTGGAGTTCTACACTGACTAGTTGTGGCCCACGCATATAGGAAGGGTGATTCATTTTGCTTAAAGGGTACTGATTGTAGATGTTAATCACATCTACAAAATACCTTCACAGTGACATCCAGATTGCCATTTGATTAAAGAGCTGGTTAATATAGTCTAGCCAAATTGACACATAGCCCTAACCATGACAGAGTACAAGGGACAGCTGTTGATGCAGCCCAAATCGGTCTGCCTCCCTCACAAGGCACACAGCAGAATGGAGGAGGGGGTTGAGGGTGGAGCAAAGAGAAGACAGAAGCTCTGCCTGTACAGTTTTATTCTAGATCTTGTGGGCAAAAGTGTTCCATGGTAAAGAAATCTGAGTGACACTGGGCTAAACAAAGTTAACCCAATTATTTTTCTGGTACAATGAAGAGGGGAGGCATTCCAAGCAGGAGAGGCTGGATGTTCAAAGTTCTGGGGTTAAATGATGGAGTAAATATGTACTGCAGGGAGGAAGTGGGAAAGGGCTGATGTAGCTGGAGATAGAGCAAGTGGGCAAGGGGACCATTAGTGGGGATGCTTATAGGCTGAGGACTTAGGGTATATGATTAGAAGTTTTAGTTGTATTTAAGAGGTAACTGAGTGCTATTTGGGGCTTCGTAGAATGAAAGCATCCTAATGCAAATAAAAGTTGAAGAAAGTATTCGCGTTTCTGTGTGTGGGATGCTTTTAGAACAAAGACAAGAAACAGAGAAGCCAGTAAGGAGGTAGATGATACACAGTAGACCTAAGATGACCTTTGATTGTTATGGGATTAGTATGAACATACAAAGGAAGCGGGAGAACCAAGCAATGTTGCAGAGAAATGCTTAGTGGCAAGCTGGAAGTAAAAAGTAAAACAGATGATTCAAAGTTCAGAAATAATTACAAGGTTATTTCATCATAATTAAAGATCTAGGATAGTCATGAAGTCTAACTCCAAGCAGCATCCAACTTTTTCAACCTAAACAAAAAATAGCAGATTTTTTTTGTGAAAGGTCGCCATGACACAAATCCCATTCCTTCCACTGCACCATTAAAGACTACTCTTACAATGATATAATAATGGAAATGAAATTGCAGAAGATTTCCCAGGAAAAAAAACTCAGAAAAGAAGAAATTCATAGTGGGAAATAAGTAATGTCATAGAAGAAAACTGTAGAAAGGTTGTATTAATATATATATGAAAGATTATTTTTATTACCACAATGAATGAGAAGCTACACACTGCAGTAGGCAGAGTCAGGAACCATAGAAGAAATTCAGTGTACCTTTTGTCCATAGTTCTATTCTCGCATCTTGACAAGTAAGGCTTTCCCGGAAACGTAAATCTGTGTCCTGTTCTCCATCCAACTCCACAGTGGACAGAGCAGACCTTCTAACATATGCAGAATGGACACTGGTCTAGGAGTTCAGTGACAGACCCTGACTTCCCACTGAACTCTAGCAAACCATTCCACCTTTATGAATCTACTTTCTCACCTTTAGAATGGAGACAACTTGTCTTAGGGCAAAGTTAACATGATTAAATAAAACAATGGAAGCAAATGTACATTTTGGGGAATGGAAAATATCCAATCTGTGGTTTTATTATCCACAGAAGCAGTGACTTCCACCTCCTTTAAGCCACCATGAGTAGAAAGAGCAATAAGGAGTCCTATATTTCAGCTGGGCTAAGAGCCATGGCAAGGAAACTCCCAGTCAGTTCCACCCCTGAACAACAAGCGTGGGGATCTCTGGGAACCTGGAGGAGTGTGAGAAAAGCACCTATAGCCCAGAACCAAGTTTCCCTCCCCATCCCACCTAGTTGCCATGGAAAACCCTTAATCACACTTTCTAGGATTCATTAGCTCTGCCATTTTAGCTGTAATGAAGACAGAAAATACGACTTTAATATAGTTAGCTTTTCATTAATTGCTTTCATAAGAGAGCTTTTTTTCTGCCATTTAATGAACAAGAAAGTAAACAGCAGTAATTTTCCCAAAAGGTCAGGGAATGAGAACATATGAATAATTCTCTTCTCTCTGAATAACTTGATCTTGCCTGGTAAAATATCATCTCTCCTGAGTTACAAGTCACTATTTTGCCAGAAGATGCAATAGAAAATTAAAAACCACTGGCTATGGTGGCAGTTTCCTTTCAAGAGGGCTTGGGATTAACAAGGAATCATTATGCATGTCTTCCTGCCCCATCAGTAGTTAAAGATCAGGAGCGATCCAAGACCCAGAAATGACTTATATATCAAGGTAGTCAGGGCAGTGAACCATATTAGCTACTCCAAAGATTCTGTGAAATTGAGAATGTATGCTTCAAAGACTGTGGATGTAATAATGACACAATAATAGCTCACAATTACTGAGCACTTACAATACAGGGTAGGTACTACGTTAAGCTCCTTTCCTGCACCAGCTCATTAAATCTTCACTCAAAAAAATCTCATAAGGTAAGTGCTGTTATTGCCCTCATTTTACAAAAGAGAAATCAGAGGTTTGGGGAGTTAATAAATAGTCCAAGCTCAGAAAAAAAAACATAATAAGAAGGAAAATCATCACACTGGTTGCATAGGAAGAATTCCAGGAGCCTCAGCAGCTGGTGAAAATAAATTCAAGTGAGTTATCATCAGCATCTCAAACTTCTTACCTTGAACTCTTCTTGCTCACACAGGCCCTCCAAAAACTGTCCCTGCCCTCAAAAATTGCTAAATTTCAAAAGATACCTCTCTTGTGTCCACAGACCAGCTTACCAGTCACAGTCACTGTGTGGCATTTTCACAGTCCTTTTTGTCCTCTCCTGCTCCCTTGGTCAATATGCCTGCTCATGTAGCCACAACAGTGGTCCCAGAGTTGCCAGCTGTAAGATTTCAGAGTGGTCCTGGGTGCCACAGAGAAGTTGAGGCACTGGCTGTCTTCCTTTCACAGTGATGCTCATTGTCACTTGGATTCTGACATGACTCACCCAGTGTGCAATTTTCCCCTTCCTCATGAGGAGTCCAAATTTGATCCTTCTTTCTTCCTGTACACCATTCCTCCTCCCCTCACATCAGATTCAAAAGCAAATATAACAGGACATCAAAATCAGTGTATGCAGAATGTTTTCTGAAAAACCTTCCCTAATTCAAAATCCACGTAATTCAAGATGCAATATGTAAATGTACCAATTCTCCAAAATTAATGTATTTATTATATTATCACAGATACTAACTTAAAAATCATCAAAAAATAATTTTCCCATAAGACTGACAAAGAACTGTGGCAACTAGTTCTGTCTGTTGGCTACCACAGTGATAATTTTAAAAATTATATGTACATCAGCTTTGAATGCATAACATTGATTTTTTTCTCATTTGCATAGATTCCCAATGTTCCAAATTTTGCTTCCAAAATGAAATTTAGTTTATTATTATCACATTATTTTCTAGTCACCAATCCAAATTCACATAAGCCTGAATTTATATATGAATACTTCTACCCACTTTTTTTTCTAAAGAGGAAAAACTCTTACTTGAGAGTTAAGTACCTTGTTTCTCCTTTCAAATGTGGTATTTGGACAATGAGATGATTTTTAGGGAAATGAAAGCAGATCACTCACCCCAGAGACCCAGATTCAATATGTAGAGTCAAAAGCAGAGAGAACTAGCTTTCAGGAGGGAATCACTGTGCATGAACACAGGGATAGAAAAGCAGAAGTGAATGAGGTGGTGTCACCATGGTGAGGTGACAACTTAGATGAGATGAAAACAAAGGAATTCTTAGATAAAATCTTATGTGGAAATTTGTTGTCAAAAGACAAAACAGCCCTGCAATTTGGTTTCAGGGAAGAGTTTTCAAAGACTAAAGAAAAAATAAAAAGAGATTGTTTTGTATTTTCATGAGTCAATTCCAGAAAGCAAGTTCTTCACAATACCACTGCAGGACATTCTAGAAAGATTGAGAGTGATAAAGATATCTAGAAAGGCTGCTCTTTTAAATTTTGCTGGCATTCATAATACATTGGCATTTTTTTCAAGAGACTGAATACACATGTAAATGCTTATTGATTATGAATTCTGCCACAATGCTAGTTCTTTGAAAACAACACTGCTCAGACTGCGTTATGGAACCCCAACTGCATTCAGATCATACAAAATAACAACTCTCTTTTCTGAAAAAGAACGATGCTCAGGGCACATCACATATATAAATAGATACCCAGCAAGGCCGCCAACCTCTAAATCTTATTTGGAGTTGAACTTGTACATATGCTGCAAAAGTTGAGTGCTTTCTAGAATCAGGATTGCCTTTGTTCATAGTGGTGGCATGTAACCAGACATATTTGAATACTCTGCAGGACTTCTGCGGAAATGGCAGAGTGATGAGTAACAACAACTCAACCTCTATGAGATTTGGAATTCAGAGATTTGGAAAATAACAACTTGGGGAAGAAAAAAAAAGAGGGTAAGCAAGAAGGATCTGACAGGAGAATTAAAACCCACAAAAAAATTGAAGAGACAGAACACAACACATAGAAGAGAAGGGACAATCTTTACTTTCTCCTTGGCTTGTGTCTGGTAGCTCATGAGAAAGGAAGATTGAATCTCTACAAAGTGAAAGTGGGGGACTCCAAAGAGCTTCAGGGAGAAATACTATAATGGAATAGACTGAAAAATGCTGTGACTTGTAACAGTTGTGAGTGACTCCAGTCCAAGCACCCACCATATCCCAGAGAGAGTGCTTGGTCAGACACTTTTCCAGGGAGGAGTTGACTGAGCCTAGAACTCAGAGCAGCAGCAAGACAGCTTCACTTCAGGGATTCCAATGTTACATTCCCACAGTGACTAGGTGAAGGTCAGCCACAGGAGACAGCCATGGTCAGGGAACCATAGTCTGACTGTTAAGATATCTCCTGAGGACTTTAAACTAAAAACAAAGGCCCCATTCCCGTGACCAGACACCAAGCTCAGTCTGAATTTCTCTGGATTTGAAAATCATGAGGTCAGTGCCTTAACCCCAATCCTACTGCCTGCTGGTACCTGCAACCAGCATGGATCTGGGTCACAGTGCCTACTTTATCTACCAGTGTGACCAGGGACACCTTTGACTTAGAGACTGCCCCAAAATTTTAAACACTGAAAGAAAACCATGTGTTCAAAATCACGAGAAATTTCTTTTTTGTTGCTGATTTTATTTTTGGTTTGTTTTTCTTTTTTTTCTTTTCTTAATGTTTGTTTTTTATGTTTGATTTTGTTTTCTGTAAATGCATGCATTTTTGTCTGTTTGTTTCTGTGTTTTGTGAGTACATGCATTGTTTTTAGTTTTTAGTTTTGTTTTGGATTATTTTGTTTCTTTTATTCCTCTTCTTTCTATCTCTCCTTTCTTCTTCACCACTTTATTAAGGAGAGGAAAATTTGCATTTGTCCATCTTCCTTGCTTCTTATCTCTTTTTCTCATTCCTTTTTACCCCTCTTTATTTTTTCTTCCCCTCCCTTTTAATTTGTCTCTCTGTTTTGTTTTGTTGTTGCTGCTGTTGTTGTTCATCTTTTTGAGACAGGGTTTCACTATGCATTTGAAGCTGGCCTTGAACTCACTTTGTAGCCCAGGCTGTCCTCAGACTTGGAGCAATCTTCCTCCCTCAGCCTCTTCAGTGCTGGGATTACAAGCATGCACCACCCCACCTTGTTCTTTTTAATTTTTTCCTTTTTTATTTTTACTCTCTATATAATTTCTTTTTTCCCCCTTTTTCTTCTATCTTCTATTTCTCATCATTTTTTTCTCTTACCTTTACCTAATTCTATAAACATCATTCTACTCCCCAATAAGATCTTTTGTACTACTTTTCTCTCCTCCTTCACATATCATAGAGTTTAAGGTTTCAAAGTTTTCCTCTTGCATTCTCCCAGTCCCAAATGCTATCTTTAATGGTATGATCACCAAGTTTTGCTAATCTTTAATAGTTAGTTAACTCTGTTAAATTACCATTGAATTACTTTCTACCACTAGCAGAGATGTACCTATCACATTTAGTACATATTAGCTATAACTCAATACCTAGGTTGACTTAACATTTACACCATAACTGAGGTTTTCTCTCTAGGGTTAAGGGTGGTATGCAATTGGTTCTTATGGTATGTCAATATCCATTTGTCTTTTGGTATTTCTGTAGCTGATTCACATAGTATTAACAGGGTCACATAATGTCACTATTTCTCTATAAGACAATACACAGATTATTTTTGTAACACTAAAAAGACTAGAGTACATTCCAAAACAACTTGGGTCACACATAAAATTAAAGAAAAAATTAAACACTATCTACAAATAAATGAAAATGAAGATACAACATACCAGAACTTACGGGATACAATGAAAGCAGTACTAAGAGGAAAAATTATGGCGCTAAATTCTCATATCAGGAAGCAGAATATGCTGAAATAAACAACCTAATGTTGAACTTCAAGCTTCTAGAAAATGAAGAACAAATAAAACCAAAAGCTCATACAAGGGAGGAAATTATAAAGATAAGGGCAGAAACTAATGCAGTCAAGTCTAAGAAAACAATACAAAGAAGCAATGAATCAAAGTGTTGGTTCTTCAAAAGATTAAATAAAATTAATAGTCAACCTTTCAAAAAGAAGAAATAACTCAAATTCATACAATTAGGAATGAAAATGGTGAAACTACAGTGGGTCCAGTGGAAATTCAGAAGATCATCAATATCTACTTTGAGAACCTGTACCCTAATAAGATGGAAAACACAAAGAAATGGACATATCCCTAGATACATATGAATTGTCAAAACTGCATCAAGAAAATATTAAAATTCTAAATAACCTAAGGAAATTGAAGATGTTATTAAAATTTACCAAAAAAGAAAAGCCAAATCTTAGATGAATACACACTTCTCAGATGAAGAAATACAAACAGCAAATAAATATATGAAAAAAAAGTTCAACATCACTGAACATTTGAGAGATGCAAATTAAAACAATGCTGAGATTCCACCTCACTCCAGAAAGAATGGCTATCATCAAGAAATCAACCATTAACAAATGCTGGAGGGGCTATGGGTGAAAAGGAGCACTTCTCCACTGTTGGTGGGAGTGTAGACTGGTGCAACTACTGTAGAAATCAGTGTAGAGATTCCTCAAAAAACTAGGACTAGAGTTCCCATTTGACCCACCCATTTCCCTTCTGGGTATCCTCCCAAAAGAATAAAATCATCACACCACAGTGATATATGTGCACCCATATTTATAGCAGCACAATTTGTAATAGCTAAATCTTGTAAACAACCCAAATGCCCATCAACCAGGGAGTGGATTAAAAATATGTGGTATTTTTATACACTGGAGTACTACTCAGCCATAAAGAAGGATAAACTGGAGACTTTTATACGTAAATAGATGCAACTTTAAACCATACTCATAAGTGACATAAATCAGACACACATGTGTAAACATCATATTGTCTCACTAGTGTGAGACGCTGAAAGAAACACCATGTATATATAAAAGATAGTTAAGATAGTTATACTACTAATTTCTCCGAGTTCATTGAAGAGAAAGATTTGTGCTGGTATTGTTTGGACAATTGAATCCAGATGTCTTGTGCTCTTGGTGAATGATTTGGGGGTGACAGTACGCAGTATATGTACCATTGTTGCCCCCAATTGACATGTTTAGAAATTGTTTTTTTTTCTCTCTTTAAAATAAAACGGATTCAAAGAAAAAAAAAGAGAAGAAAGAAAGAAAGAGAGAGAGAGAGAGAAAAGAAAAAAGCAAAGCAAAGCAAAGACAAGCCAAGTCAAGCCAAGGTCGTGAATTCGATCACTGGTACCAAAAAAAAAAAAAAAAAAAGAAAGAAAAAGAAAAAAGAAAAGAAAAAAAGAGGA